>SIJG01000011.1:2243695-2273928 GCA_023374025.1 Heterodera schachtii
AAAATCTGTCCATAAACTTGTTATCTTAATATTGTAAAAGCGGCTTTATTTGCTGTCTTAAGGAAGAATTCTAAAATTTTATTCATCCTTTAGTCAAAATCTGTCCTCAAACTTGCCATCTAAATTTAGGGTAATTAGTAATTTAAATTATTATCATGCACTAACTGACTGAGTCATTTTAAAGCTTTTCCCATGTCTTTCATTGGAGCCCGGAAAATGCGTCAGTAGAAAATGCGTCAGTGAAAATTTCATTGTCATAAAAACAAGTTCCTTCCGTTTTCGGGGGCACTGACCACGAATCGAACATCCATTTCGGCCAATTCCGAATCCCGGACCCGAATTCGAACAAAATGTCGAAAGCCCAAATTCTCGAATTTAGCATTTTTGTTTCAGAAACGGCATAAATGATCTCTTATTCAGGATTGGTGGCTTTTAGTTTGTTTCCGTGTATTTAAACCGATTTTTAAGAAAAAAGCTAATTTCGAAAATTTTGACATTTCAACTTTTTAGTCGAGTTCGGGTCCGGGTTCGAAATTGATAACGATGTTCTTATAAAAAATTACTTCCGTATTAGAATACTAATGCCTAGGGATCATTTATTTATGTAAGAAAAATCGCGAAATATGTAAATAAAATATGTATAAAAAACACTGAAATATGTATGAAATATGTACAAAAATCCAGAAATATGTACTAAAATATGTAAATAAAATTTTTTAAATGGTGATTTTTTGGAAAAAAAATCTTTCTAAAGGGTGAAATAGGCACAAATTGCCATGAAAATGACCTAAATAGGCTTAGAATTATCTTTTAGTAATTTAAAAATTAATTTATTAATATCCCATTTTTGAAAAAAAAACTATTTTTTGGGGCACATTTTCAAAAAAAATTTCTAACATATAAAATAACACATGAATCATTTGTTTGCCAATAAACAATTTTTTTAAACTTTTGACTAACTTAGAAATATTCTTCAGAATTTTCCCTTTAAAATGAGCATAAAATGGTTTTATTTGGTCTATAAATGACAAAGTTCTAAGCTAAAAAAATTTCATAAAACCTTTTTATTTGATTACCAATTCTAAAAAATGTCAGACAATCCCGAAGGAAGCCGAGAGAGAAATGGAAAAAGCGATGTAAACAATTAGCTACTTAATTACCTAATCTAAATTTGAACTTCCATGATAATCAATTGTTTTTTTCAGTTTCATTTCCGGCGATTGTTGGTTGGAAGTGTTCGATTTGCTGCCCATTTATCAGCTTGGCCATGGAATTGCGCTGATCAGTCACCGATTTGACCGCCGCGTGGATGAACATTTCAAAACGCGCAAATGGACGTTGAACAACATGGAAATTCGACGCGAAACCGGACAGAATGACGCAAATAAAATGGAAATTGTCAATTCAAAAGGAAAAGCATTGCCTATCCCTCAAAATCCGTTGCCGAACAAAGTCATCGGATTCGGAAGCATTGAGATTTTGTAAGAAAAAAATGATTTGTACCAATCGCAAATTTTTATGATTTTCAGCTTCATCGACCAAAATGTGCTCACTTTTCTCGATCATTTTCACCGTTTTTTCTCTGTATGTGCAACAAAATTGTACATTTCCACTGAAAATGTTCGCATTTTGGAGTTTGTTGTGCTCAACATTTGGCCATGTTTCAAGGACACCATTCGTCAGCTGTTTTTGGGTCGCATCGCTTTTCGTCAAATCTGCCAATTGGCTCCGTCCATTCTGTGCAATTGTCCGTGCCTCCAAACTGTCTCTCTTTTCTCCGACATTTTGCTTGAATTTCCACCCGCCGACGACAGTGCCAATGCATCGGATGGCCAAACGGTGGCCAAATGGCTGTTCTCGCCTCATCCCGACACAATTTACCGAAAATGCTCAGAGTTGAGAATTCAAAAGCGGTTAACCGATGGTTGGCAACAGTGGCACAAATCAAAGCGGTGATTATTCTTGAAATATTAAGTTCCGATTAATTCGTCTTGGTCTTATTTTTTGTCTTTTTTCTATAGGCATTTTTCTCTGCTTCTTCTCCCGTTGCTTTCATCATTTCCGTTCACTTTTTGCCATGGTTTTCGCTTTCTGCCGTTGTGCCATTTGTGCTGACCAACGAATTGACCGGGGAGCAATTGGCACTGTCAAAAGATGAATATGCAAATGCTTTTAAGCTTATCCGTTGTCCAATTGCAGTAGCAGACGGTGCGAAAGAATGGATAAATGAGATGAAGAACAAAGTTGTTGGACGAAAGAACAAAATTGGGTTTTTCATCGGAGAAAGCGGAGTCGACAAAAGGTGAACAATTTCAAAAATCTCAAAAATATTTTTTGTTTTTTTAAAGTCTTCTCGACGCTGCTTCCGCTGGGCCGAGTGGTGATCAGAAACAACAAAAATGAATGAAGAATTGATTGATGCGTTTATTTACCCTTAGGTCCAACTTTGCTATTTAAATGCCGTTGTATTTGATTTTTGCTCATAAATTCATCAAAAAAAAACAATTAGGCTTTACCAAAATTTTTATACATAAAAAGAGGGCGGGGGTGGGAGGAGTCAATCAAAATTTTGAGAAGGGATCGGGCCATATAAGGACTCCTCACCATTTAAAGGGATTTTTTCTTCGTCTCCTTAAAACCAATCATATATTCAGACGAAAAAAAGCAACAAATAACTGTGAGGAGATCCGATCAATTTCCATTCATAATGATCGACCATTTTTTGATTTCTCAATAAATCGTTCACTTTTTTATTTATTTTAAAGGAATTTTTGGAACGGAGGTGCCTGCCGGGGAAAATTTTGTAAAATTTTTTTTATAACACCTCAAAATTTCGCCGCCGAAATTACGCCGCCGAAATTTCGCTGGACGGAATTTCGCCGGGACATAATTTCGCCAAAGAAATTTTTTTTTTTTAAATTTGGAAATTTTCAAGAAAAAAATTCTTAGAAATTTTTTATATTGAATTTCAAGTAAAAATTTTTGAAAAATTTTTTTAACGATTTTTTGGAAAAATTTTCGAAAAATCTTAATAATTCATTATAAATTTCAAAAAAAATCGGTGAAAATTTTTTCTATATTTTTTTTAAATTTTCTTATAAAAAATTCTAAGATTTTTTCTTAAAAAATTTCTAAGTTTAATTTTTTTAAATTTTTCGGCGGCGAAATTTTAAATTCGAATTAGGGTTCGAAATGAGACAAAATGAATGTCACAGAATCAGTTTTTCCGAAGTGTCGAAATGAATGTCCAAATCTTTGTCCAACCCTGCAAATGACAAAATCCATTTATCTCGAAGTTTCAAAAACTTTTTTTTTGTATAGAAATGAACCTACCAGCCGGGTGGCTGGACATTTCGACAATGACCGTTTCGCCAAAGACCGTTTCGACAATGACCATTTACGACTATATCATATCGCCAAAATTAAAAATTTCAAATTAAATATAATAAATGAATATAAAAAAAATTAATTAATTCAAAATTTAAAGAGAAAAATTTAATTGGTTATATTTTTTAAATTTAATGAATGCATTATCTATCGCCTATTGTGTATGATTATAGTGCAGAAAGAAGACAAAATGAGACGGACCTATAATAGAAATACAAAATTAAATTATTTACTTGAGTTAATATAGTGTTATTTTTTCACCCCTTACAAATTAGGCGGTAATCCTGAAGAATGGTTGTCCCTAATTTTTAATTTTTTTTTAATTGTGCTCAAAATGAGTTTTTAGGCGTTTTGTTGGTGCTGATAACGGACCTTAACTCAGGTTTGCCCAATTCCGAACTCCGGACCCGAATTCGAACAAAAAAAAATTGAGTTTTTTTTTATAAAGAATGGATTTTTTAGGATAAAAGCTTCTAATTCATTTCAACTATTTAGGTGTAAAACAATGCTTCAATTTTTAATTATGTAGGTAAAAAAATTGACCGGTTTTACTTAGAATTTGGAATCTAAAAATCGGGAGCTTATTGAATTTGTCGAGGTTAAGTGAAAAAGAAGCGCTTTATTGTTCTTGAGGGAGGATAGATTCGAATAAGCTTCTGAAAGAGACTCGGCGATGGTCGATGATATCGAATATTGTCGATGCCTCATAAACACAAAATTCGAAAACTAAAGCCATTCTCATAATGCTATTTTGAAAAAAACGAAAAAAAACTTTTTTATATTGATCCCAAATCCGCACCGTCCATATAATTTAGCAGAAATTGAATTTTATTTTAAAAAATATATTTAATTTATTGTCGAAACGGCATTGTCGAAACGGTCATTGGCGAAACGGTCATGTCGAAATGTCCGGGAGCCACCAGCCTACTGAAAAATCAATTTGCGTTGATTCTCGCACATTAAATTGAATTATGTAACTGACAGAAGAATTGGTGGCGCGGAGAAATGGCTAAATTATTGAAACTCTGAGACTGAGAGACTTAACATATTTTTGTGTGTATTTAAGTGTTTTTTGATTAAATTGAAGAAAATTCATAAAAAATTGAAATCGGGGGCGACCTGCTTGAAATTGTTGCAATGTTTGCCCAACGATCAAAACCGCAACTCAATCGCTTAGGCTTCCCATCTTTTGACGGAGTGTGCAACCATTCGAACAACATTTGGCCAGCAGTTGGATTTGCATTTGACCCATCAAAATCACCACCAATCCCATCGGGGCACAGACGACCGGAATCGATTGCATTCAATTGGCTGAGATCAGTGAGAATTGTGGGCGAAGTGCGGCGACGCAAATTGATCAGATGAAAACCACACAAAAAGTACAGACAATGAATGTTCTGTGCAAAAATTGGCCAAATTTCACGGACGAATACATCCCAAATCGAAATGGCATTGGGAATATTATCCAACTGCAAATAAGTGCCATTTCCAGCGAAAATTTGTTGGTTTGAGCGGAGAAATGCGATGATGGAATGGTCAATGTAGCTGAAAAACCGGGGATGATGAATGCTTTTAAAACAACATTAAATGATGCGCGATTGCTTACACAATCCAAAGTTCGGAAAAAAACGAATTTTGTCGGGCAGCGGACGGCAAGGCAACGCAAAGTTTGTCAATTAAAACATCAAAAGGAGGCGAAATTAGTGCCAATTTGAGGCCGAGTTGAGGACAATCAAAAAACGGCAGAATGTCCATCCAAACATCCGCACAAATCCAACTGAAATGCGGGAAAAATAATTGAGCAATTTAAAAATTCATATAATTTTAAACTCAATAATTTCGCGCATTTTCCTCAAAATTCGATTATTCATTTCCTTGGCCATTCGAACATTTCGCTCTCTTCGAAGTGCGGCAATAAAGTCATTCATCAATTTTGAGCTGGAAATTTCATGTAAATTGTAAATAGAATTATTTATATTAAAATATACAGTACATAGCAAGTGAGACAGGGAATGATGAGTGGAAAAAAATTAATGAATTTATTTTGGTTCCCGGTGATTTCGTCAGTGAGTGATTAGGGACCAGGGAAGGCTCGCCCATCCCTCTCTCCTCCCGTTCAAACTTAAATTGATTAGGAAAAAAAATTTTCTGAGGTAAATTTCAATGAAAAAAATAGAAAGTTTTTCCAGCATTTTTTATAAATTTTTATTAAGAATTTACTAATTGTAAGTTTTTTTAAAAATTTTCACAAATACGGCGGACGGACGGTTGAACCCGTTGCGACTGTTGCGCATGCTGAACGAGGTGTTGCCCGACAACACCATTCTGGTCGCGGATGGTAAGCACCATGATTATTATGATCCCGAAAAATTAAAAAATTTCTCGAAAAATTTATCTTATGTCATAAAAATTTTGAAATTCTAGAAAAAAATTTTCAAATTTTTCTTGAAAAATTTCTTTTGCAAATTAAAAAATATCGGTGGGAAATGGAGAGGCGTGGGGGTAGACGTGAAAAAAAATTCAACATTTTTTTAAGGAGTTGTAAATTTTTTTCAAATTTTCCTAAAAAATTGCAAAATGTGATTTTTTTGGAAAATTTTACAAAGTTTAACAATTGAAAAACTTCCTTGTCTTCGGTCCGGTCAAATTTTGTTATTATTTATTTTTTAAAAACAATTTTTTTGCCAAAAAAGGTGGCGACTTTGTTGGCACCGCCGCCTACTCTGTGCAGCCGCGCGGCCCCCTCCAATGGTTGGACCCGGGCGCATTCGGCACGCTCGGCTGCGGCGCCGGGTTCGCGCTTGGCGCCAAGGCGGTCCACCCCGACTGTCCGGTGCTCATTCTGTACGGGGACGGTGCGTGTGGGTACGGTAACAAATCAGGGTGGAAGGATAATTTGGCCTAAAAACTGCAAATCCAAATTTTAGCGCCCGGTTTAATTTTTTCTCTAAAAATTACTCAAAAAATTCGCCATTCGATGAATTTTAACAAATTGCGACTCAAATTTTTCAAACTTTACCCATGAATCCATAAAATGGGGGCATTTTGGGTGCTTCAGCCCCAGTCATACAAAAGCATTTTTGATGAAGAAGAATCAACTAAAGAGAGAGTGTTATGGAATGAGAATTAAGACTGAGAGAGAACAGAGAACATAGTGAAAATTTTGCGTCTATTACCAAAAGAATCAGCGAAGAAGGGAAGTGAATTATTTTCCCATTGCACTCTCTTTGGAATTATTTTCTCTGCCCTCCTTCATTAAAATGTTTTGTATGACTGGGACTGAAATTAAGCACTCTCTCCTTTTTGCATTATCTCTTTCCATAAAATTATAAGCCGCTCAAATAAATTTTAAAAAATCATCGCAATTTTAAAAATTTGTGTTGATATTTGCATTGTAGAAAAATGCAACAGTGAAAATTTTAATGCCACAAAAACAAGTTCCTTGGATTTTCGAGTTCACTAATCACGAATCAGCTAGCTTTTTCTGCCAATTCCGAACCCCGAACCTGAATTTGAACAAAAGGTCAAACTGAATTCGAACAAAAAGTCGAAAAGCGTTCACTTTCGCTGTCATTTGTGCCGCTCATCTCCAAAATCGCTTCCACCAAATCTGTTTTATCTTTATCCAGAAATAATTTCGTCGCCTTCATGTCATGAATATCCTGCAGTAATAATGGTCTCCTTATCGTAGCAATTCTAAGTCCCGGTTCAGCATTTCCTCAGTTTTGCGAAGGTACTCTTTTTTCTGTGTCAAAATTTTTTTAATATTAAATTTGTATTTTATTTTCAAATGAAGATTTTTCATTGAGCTCCAAGCCTTTAAATATAAGCCATTAAGAAAAGATTAAGGCAAAGCGAAAGTTTTATGAAATCTAGAGTTGATCCGAATCAGACACAAAATTTTGCCATGGAGATCCAATTTGGAATGATTACATCGCTTCTTCCATTTCTTTCTCTGCTTCCTTTCGGATTGTCCGACATTGTTTTTTCGAATTAATCGAAGAAAATTTAAAAAGAAGTGAATGAAAAAAAAATTTATTTTTAAAAAATATGAATTGAATGAATGAGATGAGAATATGACCGGAAATGATTTGGTCAGCTTTATATACTCCGGTACATTCTTGCATTATAAAAAGTGTACAGTAATGCACAAAATAACGCTAAAGCAAAAAATTAATGTAAATAAATGCCTTTTTGAATTGTTATAAAAGGAACCCTTTTAACTTTTTCACGCAATTTTTGTACGCTTCGAATATGATTCAACCAAATGCCAATGCCATCGCTGTCGCCCCCACCTTCAGTGCAAGTAATGAAATTTTTCACGAAATGCCTTTGTTACTGCATCATCTTTAGCCGACAAATTGTACCAGAACGTACGGTTTGGACAAGCTTGGAACATTGAGACCACACATTTGTAAGGCTCACCGCGAGGACAATCACCAGGGGAATCGCAAACCAAATGCCCCAGGCTTGGTCATTGGACTGACCATCGTCCCTCCAACTGTTGGCATCGGACGACACGGCACGTAATTTGGCATTTTCAACCAAAGACTGCCCTATTTTCGTACTTTAGGCCGCACTTTCCTCTTCACTGTCTATGAGTCAAGAGCGGAAGCGGCCCCTGCACTCACCATCCGCTTCCCAGTCAGTGCCGAGTCGAGGACTTATACGAGACAGCACTCGCACGTGCTCACAAGTCCTGGGCAATGACATCATCCCAGCGCTTTTCGTCAGGCGCTGGCCCAAGAGACATTCACAAGTTGTGGGCCCATCAGGAGGTGCGGCGTTCTTCTGCGCCGTCATGTCTCTGATGACCAACCGCCTGTTCAGAAGCATTAAAATCTTGTAATTGAAAACGCTTTTTTCCATCACATTTTTAATTTTAAGTTTTACCGATCAATGTGCTCACTTTCCTTCGCCGTTTTGACCGCTTTTTCGCTTCACGTACGACAAATTTTGACATTTACATTGGAGATGTTCGGATTTCGTTGTGCTTGCGTAAATTTCAAGACACCATTTTCCCTTGCTTCTTTTCCTGTCAATTTCATACATGGTACCACATTTTTGAAAAAAAATTTCAAAATTTTTCTATTTTATCTCGAAAATTTTTTAAAGTTTTCGAGTGAATGGCAATTCGTACAACAGTTTTTTTAATTTCAATATTTTTCCATTTTTTATTTCTCACCCAATGCATTTTTTGTCACCATACAAAAGGAAGGACATTGTTCAAATTGTCCGCCAAATTTTTCGAATTTAGCCACTGACTGTGACCAGTGAAAATGAATTTGTAGAACTACAAAAACAAAAAAATTGGTTAATTTAAATTAATTTGCCCTTTTTAATTCTTCGGAGACGCCAAAAGCGTAGAAATGAGACTGATCAGCCTAATTGTGGGCTTGGACCTGAACAACCACAGATCGGACGGGCACATTTTCGGGCATTCTCTGAGAAAAGGGAAAGAATGGATCAAAATTAGGCACAAAATACATGTTTTTGTCTTATTTGTAGCGAATTCGAAAAAAAACAACATATTTTTCCGAAACGAAAAAAATTTTTTTCAGGTTTAAAGCCGACGTCGTTAAATTTTTATATTACAGATCCCAGACTCTAAAGTTTCGGCGGAGCCGGTTTTGAAAAAAGCGTTTTTCGAAAAATTTCATAAAAAAACTGCAAAATTTTAAAAACTGTGAATTGATAAAACCATAAAACCCAAAAAAACCTTTCAAGAAGTCCACTCTCATTGCCGGCGGCCGAATAAAAACAGTTGTTAAAAATTTTCATTTTATAGGTATATAAAGGGGTCAAAAAGACTTTTTCATTCATAATACAATCGCAAAAATGAACAAACGGTAAGCAATTTTTTTAAATTACATACTAATTTTATTTTACCCAAATTTTTTTCCTATGTTTCAGTTGGATTTGTAGCGACGTTTGGATGGACATTCTCCCATCGTTTGACCATGCTCAACTCGGACTCAAAATGGCATTTCTTTCGCCACGTTTTGATGCGTTGGTGGACAAACATTTTGATGGAAAAACGGAATTGACAATTTGGAGAGCAATCGAAATTCAAAAGGACAAATGTGGATCAAAGCCGAGAGTGTGTGTACCGGTCGACGGCAATTTTGTGCAATTTCCGCTTTTACTGATCGATGGCAAATTGGTGGAATTTCCGTTGCCGAACCATTCGCTGCCCAACAAAATTCGTTTTCATTTCCTTTATATTCGGTCATTCTTAACTTTTGTGGCACGTTAAAGAATTTTAATATTTTTCAGATACATTGATCATTCCGTGATCACATTTCTCCGCTCCAACCAGCACATTTGGGACAGAAGTGGCACCAAATTGGAGTTGTTTATTGAACATTGTGACCAGTCAATTTGGGAACTTTTTGTCCATGAAATTTGGCCAATCTTTGCGACAAACATTCGCCATTTGAGCATTGACGATGGCGATCATTTGGACAATTTGCGTCGCCGCACTTCACCGACAATTCTCACTGATCTTGATCAATTGACTTCGATCGATTCTGGTTATCTGTTCCCCGATGGAATTGCTGACGATGGGCCAAATGCAACTGCTGGCCAAGCTTTTACCAAATGGTTGCACACTCCGAGCAAAGATGGACAACCGAAGCGATTGTATCGCAATAATTATGTGGGTCCACTGGATCTCGAATGGGTCAACAACTTCAAAGAGGTGTCCCGCCATATTTTCGTCAAAATATTTATGTTTTACCAACTTTTGTGTTTAGACATTTCGCCGTGCCACCACTTCTGTCAGTTACAAAATTCAACTTTATTTTCGTGTGGACACAATGCCAATTGAACAATTTGAATTGGTGAACGAAGTGACGAATGAGAAGCTTACACTGAAACAGAAGATCGATGCATCATCCAACGAAATAATGTATAATTGGCTGTTGCAACGGTGCCCAATTGGGGAGACGGCGACGGTTCAATGGGAAAACTACGGAAATTCGGGTGCCAATTTGAACAATATCCATTTTATTTTTTGGTACGGCAGTAATTGCATTGGGTGAGCAGCAACAGCAATTTTTGATTGTCAAATTAATTAATCTTAGGCCATTGTCGTCACCAGCGGAAGAAGAAAAAGAAAAAGCGGATCAAAGCAACGAAAATGTCGTTTAAAGTGTACGGAAATGAATGAGTCAATTAATTATATTTTGAGAAATGATCGATCTCAATTTGTTGTGCTTTTTCCTCTCAGAAATGCTTTTGTATTCTTTCGTTCTATAGTATACACATTTATTTTATTTTATGTTTGTTATGCAGAAATAGGCAAATTTTAAATTTTCTCGAATGAGGGTCGATTTCAAGTACGTCGTTGCGGCACGACGACATTTCGCCAACTGGACATTTCGCCAACTAAGCCAAACTCGGACGTTTCGCCAACTCACCCAAAAAATGACATTTCGCCAACTAGTCATCTCGCCAAACTATCATTTCGCCAAGTGGACATTTTGCCAACTCCGCCTCCCATCGATTCGTCTACTCAACGATTCGTCTATTCAACGATTCGTCTACTATACGATTCGTCTACTCAGCCAAAATGTGACGATTCGTCTATTCAGTCAAATGTCAACGATTCGTCTATTATACGATTCGTCTACTCGACGATTCGTCTACTCAGCCAAAATGCGACGATTCGTCTACTCAGCCAAAATGTGACGATTCGTCTACATTATTCGTCTACTCCTCAAAAAAAGTTCTAAAACCCGGATTCGAACTCGAACAAACTTTAAAGCCATTTTTCTGGGGTTTTCCTACTTAAAAAAGCAGTTTCCATAGCTTTTTATGGCGCTTCACACAATTCTAACACTCTTAGACTAATTCAGAACCAAGAATACACAAAAATCAAGACCCTTCCGAAGAAATATTCAATCAAAAACTTGCATAAAATTTTACTGATCAAACATAACAAAACGAATCAATATGATGATTATCACAAGATTTGGGTTAAACAAATTGCAACCGATATTATGAGGAATAAAGGTTATAAAATTTCAATCTTCTGGCTCTGCATGTTCAATTGTTCAGTGCCGTCGAGAAGCGACTGGGCCAACTTGTCGCGCAATCTCTTCATTTCAGCGGTTCAAATAATGCGGAATTGCTGCTGATTCTTTTTGTTTCACGTTCCTAAAACTTAAAAGAAGAAAAAACCATTGAATTGGGACGGACCATCGGAACTTACTTCTCCCTTTTTGGTGGTGCCTTCGCTGTCGTGCAACAATGTTTTCGCCATCCTTCATTAATTGGTCACGGGCAGCAAAAATGCAAAGGGTTTACCCGGTCCTGTTGCCGTAAATCTTCCTTTTCTGCCTAAAAACTGAAACAAATAGGACTAAAAAAGTTGCAGACGCACCTTCTCATTCTGCCGCCAGTGCGAGATCAATGCCCATAGCAACAAAGATTTCGTCCTTGGTGTCTGCATGGACTTCCGCCAGCATTTTGGATGGATTTTGGCGCGGGTTTTCCATCGCTGTCTTCTTAATTTTGTTGCGTTTTTACTCTGCGTGGAAGCACACTGGATTTGGCAGATAATTGTGGCTGTTGTCGTCGAAATCTGACGACTTTCTTGTGCGTTTTGGTGCCTTCAGTAGCTGCTGTTGTTCAATTAGTGTTCGAATTTATTTCATTTGCTTAAAATGAGAAAATTGATTTAAAATAGGTTGAATTAATAAATTATTAAAAAACGTTGAAAGTAGCAAATGGATCAGGAGGAATATAGCATAAAATATATTTGATACTTTAAGCCCTTGGTCTGTTTCGGGTCTAAATATATGTCATAGGGTCATAACAAGTCCAGCGCCCAAGAAAATGTAAAAATTTTCATATTCACATTGATTTTTGTTCATAAATAATTTATATTTGTTTTAGTAGACGAATCGTCACTTTTTGGCTGAGTAGACGAATCGTTTAGTAGACGAATCGTTGCTTTTTTGCTTAGTAGACGAATCGTCACTTTTTGGCTGAGTAGACGAATCGTCGAATAGACGAATCGTGTAATAGACGAATCGTGGCTTTTTGGCTGAGTAGACGAATCGTCACTTTTTGGCTGAGTAGACGAATCGTCGAGTAGACGAATCATAGGCGCGCCGCCAACTCACCCAAACACGGACGTTTCGCCAACTAATTTTGCCAACTATCTGGCTTAGTTGGCGAAACGTCCGAATTTGGCTTAGTTGGCGAAATGTCATTTTTTGAGTGAGTTGGCGAAAC
This sequence comes from Heterodera schachtii, assembly GCA_023374025.1. Classification (NCBI taxonomy): domain Eukaryota; kingdom Metazoa; phylum Nematoda; class Chromadorea; order Rhabditida; family Heteroderidae; genus Heterodera; species Heterodera schachtii. The sequence continues at coordinate 2,256,326 of SIJG01000011.1, forward strand.
GTCCGAATTTGGCTTAGTTGGCGAAATGTCAGTTGGCAAGATGTCCAGTTGGCGAAATGTCCACACACCCGTCGTTGCCAATCAAGTACTAATCCAAGCTAAACGAGTAACATTCAATGATTTCGTTCATTTGAACGTGCATCGGTGAGTACATATTACTAAATCCGGAAAAATTCCGATGAGAGAATCCAACTCAATTTCTTAGCACTTTTTGCATGTTTTTGATTTTTTTCTACCATAATTTTTGGTCGGGGTCACTTTGGCGCGGGACATTTTGGCGCCGCAAAATTTAAAGTATTCTAACTTTTTTCTTATCCAGTCAAATAAAATAATTTGATATTATTCAATAGGTCTAAGTGTTCTCTAATGGCCTGCAAGAATTTTCTAAAATGGCTTTTCCTCATCAATCATTTCAAAACAAATTTCAATTTCATCAATTTCAAGAGGAACCGAAATGAAATACAATTTACAATTAGGTATTTGGGATTTATTTTGGCAATGGTGCAGTGTTTCTGTTTCTGCGAAAAAAAGAAATGGTAATTGCTATCTTAAGCAACTAAAAATCTTGGAGTAATATAACGAAAAAAGAACCGATGTTGTAGTTTTTAATTACATTTATCAGTATCTGTTGTGAAAGTAATGAAAACCGGCACAACATGAAATTGGTAAATACAAAATTGGGCCCTCCTACCTTTTAAAAGGGTCAAAACCAGACAATTTTAGTATCATTCAAGAACTCTTGATAAGTAGGGTTTGTAATTAATTATATGGATATAAAAACGCGAAATATGGCCATAAAATATGGACAAAAAATCGCGAAATATGGACATAAATTTTTCCAAATGTAGGGTATGATTTCTCAAAATTTCTTCAAATTCATTAAAACGCAAAGTAAAACTTTCAGAAATGGCTAAATATGGTATAAAAACTTGTTTTAGAAGAAAAAAGCAATTTCTTGAGAAAATCGGCCAAAAATCAAAATTTTCCATTTTTTGCTTATTTTTGACATAAATTAACCAATTTTTTAAGAAAATTTAAATTTAATCAATTTTTTCGACAAAATTTTGCTAAAAAATGTCTTTTTCGGAAAATTTTTCGGTCTTTAGGGGTCAAAAAAGCCAATTTAGCTGATGGGGGCCGTTCTAATAGAAGTTTTTTGGAAAAATTCCAAAATATGGACATAAAATATGGACAAAAATGCGAAAATATGGAAAAATATAGAAATATGGACATAAATCGCGAAATATGGAAAAATATGGAAAATATGGACATGGAAAGTCATCTAGAAGCTTCAAAACAAGCTAAAAACATGTTTTTCGTGCGTTTCAGGCCTCCCACAGTCCAGGAAAAAAATATGGATTTCCATATAATTACAAACCCTATTGATAAGCTTTGTCTAAAAATCAGAGTAATAAACCGAACCGATGCAATCTGAATGTTTGACAACTGAGTCCCAGCGAAAAATGGTCACTTCAGTACCAATTAAATTATGCATGAATAAATAATAATTAATTGCAAAATTGCGCTAAAACTGTGTGTGCAAAAAGCGCAGTGACTTTGAAACTGAGTCAGTTGGGCATACAAAAATTTTAAAAAAATTTTAAAATTTTCACGCCTACCCCCCTAGCTAAATTTTTTGTTCAGTTGTGAGAATCCGTCCAACGCCAAAATTCATGGAATATTTGGTCCAATGCAAGCAGTTGGACGAGTGCACGGATGAGCTGATGTCCCAGTTCCCGGGCCGACTGGCTTTTCCAGGTGTCAAAAATTGCAACAAAAAAAAATTCAAAATTTTTTACAAGTGATGAGAGTTGAAAAAGCGCCGTGAGCTGCACAACTTGGAGTGGGAGCAGCTGATCAATGGAAAAACATGGCGAAAGGAGCGCTGTGCTTTTTTGTCAATAAATTTTCAAAACCTTGGCATTACGTTCATATTTTTTTATGATTATGCCAAGAATAAATGCCATAATTATTGCCTCTTTAAGCCCCAGTGATCCCGATGGAGTCGTGCACCATTCTTGGAGTCATGTGACATCAACAGGGACGGGGCCATCACCATCAAAGAATGGNAGTGTATTTAATGTGATTCCCAACCATTTCTACTCCATCAAGAATTGGTAAATCGGTGATCAGTGAAAGTTGGTTCCAAAATTCATCGCCAAGTTCATTAACTTCATCATTAACATTATCATCATCATCGTTCACTTGTTTTTGTTCATTAATGAGTTTGACATTTTCGGTTTGTCCATTTGCTTTTTGACTTTTTTCATTGCTATTGCAATTCGTATAAATGAACAAAATCATAATTATAATAATAACATTAAGCAAAATGGAGTAAGCCATCGTTGGCTGATCTGCGGGACTAAAAATTCTTTAAATGTGTCACAATCAATGGCAAACTTGTGAATACAATTTTTTTTTAAAAAATTTTCAAAAAACCTATATTTTTCCTCGGGAAAACTAAAAATGAATATTTTTGCTAGAAAATTTAAAATTTTTCATTGGAAATTTTCTTGGTAAAATTTTAATTTTTATTTGAAATGAAAAAAATAAGTTCGAGTTTGTCTCTTTATCAGTTATGGCATCTATTTTAATTAATTTGAGAGTTTTTGAAGAAATTCTTGAGAGATTAACTCTATAACAATGAGTTGAATTAAGAAAAATTTCCTCTCATTTTTAGAAAATATCCATCTTTTTCAAATAATAATTTAAGAAAAACTTTCGCTCATTTTATTATTAATAATATTCCTTTTTCAAATTTTACATAAAATTATGGCAATTATAATAACTATACATTTTATTCATGCAAATATCCATTAATAAATGCAGAAATTTAAGAAAGATTATTATGACATGCTCATATCAGAAATGATGGCAAAAATATCTATTATTTCTGCCTTCAATTACAATACAAAATAGATAATGCATATAATCAATAAATATGCGAAAATTTTTTTCAAAATTTTGGCTAATAATTTATACATTTATGTCCAAGAGTTTTAGTGGCATTGATAAAAAGTAAAAAAGATTAAATAATTTGGGCAATGAAGTAAATGAACAGATGAACTTATATAATTAAATAAATAAATAAACAAATAGCATTGGTTTTTTTAATATTATTTCACATAAAATTTTTGAAAGGTTAGTTATTAAACAGAGTTGCATCCCCGACCGTCGGGGTTGGAAAAGTCGGGGTTCGGGATTGTCGGGGTCAGCAAGGTCGGAATCGGGGTTTTCAATTTTTTTTTCTAGCACTTTTGTCGCGATTGGCGGGGATTTGACCAATGCGATTTTACTTTCCCTGACTCTTGAATAGGACTCAAAAATTGTTCACACAAAATTCAACAAAATCACTTTATTTCTCGATCACACTTTAAAATTGGCGAAAAGTTGTAATGCAACGCTGAAAAGCGATGGGACGCAAGGGGAAAAGCGGAAATGCACGAATGGTGAACAGAAGGAGAAAGAAGCAAAAGGAGCAGGGAACAATCACTTTTTAAAGTTCTTAAAATAATGGCAGTTTTCCATAATGAACGGGGTTCGGTCGGGTGGTGCACAAGAACAAGTTCGGCAATTTTTGGCCACCGATTTTTTGTCGGTCCTAATTTTTGGTACCGTTCTCTTAAGGACGGTAAATAGTCAGTGAGCCACTGATGCCAAAAACGTTCTGTCTGTTGGGAAGCTGTTTCCCACAGATTTTGTAATGATTTTTGGGTACTTTCGGGCAATTCTGTCTCGGCATTTATGGGGATGATCAAATGTGAAAGAGGATTTTGGTTGGGATTAAGAGGGCGCAGGAAATCGATTGGCCTTAGGGGGTTAGGGTCCATGGGATTCGCAGAATGAAAAGTGATGGGACGTGAGTTGACAATCATTTCAATTTCTGAGAGGGAGGTCATTAACTGAGCTAAGGGAACTGCTCGAGGGCGAAATGAAGTAAATGCCCTTCGGAGATGATGTTTGACCAGTGAGATCAAACGCTCATAATGCCCGCCACGCCACGGTGCGTGTGGAACACGAAAATTCCATAAGGTTGGAAATTCGACCACCAAAAATTTGGAGAGGGCGACAAAAGTAGGGGCATTATCACAGTAAACCGTCGAAGGGATGCCGTATTTTGAGGAAAAACGGCGAAAAGCGAGGGTAAAGACAGGCGCCGACTGGTCTTCGACCAAATCAAGGGAGATGGCACGCGTCGGAAGGCAAACCCAAATGACAATCCAATGTTTTTTCGACATTTTTCGCTTTTTTGGTACGGTGGGGTTTACGACAACATAAATGGGACCAGTAAAGTATAAACCAACTTTTGAAAAAGGGGCTGAAGGCTTTACTCTGTCTTCCGGAAGAGGGGGAAAAGGAGGAAGGTCAAATGGTCGGGTGTTAAAGCGGCGACAGGTAAGACAAAATTTCGAAATGATCGATTTTACAATTTGTCGTCCCTTTGGAATCCAATAAATTCTGCGCAATAGTGAAAGGGTAAACAATGGGCTCGAATGGACATTCTTTAGGTGTATTTCATAAACAATCAAATTTGTTAATGGCGATTTGGGAGGGAGGAAAATTGGGTTTTTTCCGACGGTTGGAGTTGGCTTTTTCCCAGACGACCCTTTGCACGAATAATTTTCTGTGGGTCCGGGTAAAGGCCCAAAATTTCCGTGACCTGATCAGAGGGTGGATTTAGGATTTGCTCTCGTAAAATTAATTCCTGTAGAGCCTTTCTTTGCTCGTTAAAGGAAATTGGATTCGGTGCTTTATATTGGGAATTCTTTCGGGTGACATTTGAGAAACGGAACACATAACTTAACACTCTGAGGGCTTTTGGTAGCCTAGAAAAACGTGCCAAATCAATTAAATGTGTTAATTCGGGTGTCTGTTCGGTAAAAAACGTGAACAAAGGGGGAGGGTTTGCTTGAAAAGGGGCGTTTATAGGTTCTGATTTTCCGTATGAATACTGCTTTATTTGTGGGTTATTTGGCCAATGGTTGGTCGGGAGAGAAAGCCATTGAGGGCCTGACCACCAGGCAGAGAGAGCGGAAAGGGTAGGTGCGGAAGAAATTCCCCGAGTACCAATGTCCGCAGGGTTTTCAGGGCCAGGCAAATGTCGGACAGTTAAATGATTAATGGATTTAATGGCTTTAAGTCGGTTTTGTACAAAAATTTCCGTGGGCAATTTGTGACAATTAAGCCATGAAAGGACAATTGCAGAATCAGTCCAAAGATTTAATTTTGGGTCTAAATTTAGAGAAGGAAATTGGGCTTGAGTAAATTTGGGGTGCCTTTGTGAATTGGTTTAACTTTTGTTTTTGAGAAAATTAAAAATGTTTCTGCCCGTGAAAATTTGGGGTGTGAAACTCGGAGGAAAACGGCTGCGCACATTGCCAAAGTGCTTGCGTCCGTAAAGCAATGTAATTGGTATTCACGAGCAGATAAAGGAGACGAAATGGGGGAACGTGGGATGGTTATATTATCCATAATTTTCCAGGATTCAATCGATTTTTGCCAATTCGTGGTTATTTCGGTGGGGAAGCGTTCATCCCAATTGAGCTTAAGTTCAAAAAGGGACTGCAAAAACAATTTTAGAGGAAGGATGAGAGGGGAAAATTAGGCCAAGAGGGTCAAAATGTGATGCAATAAAGGAAAGGACAGAACGTTTGGTTGGGACAAAATCAGGCAGAGGGACTGAAAGTTCCAAAATTAAAAAAGCATTTACAGTGTTCCATTTAAGTCCAATAAACTTTTGTAAGGAAATGGCGGATGTTGATTTCTTCTGTCCCTCAGTGGAATTTGAGGCAGAAATAAGGATATTGTCAACATAAATATTTTGGGAAATTTCCGTGGATAAATCGGATGGAAAAATTGATAAATGATGGAGTATTGTGGCGGCAAGCAAAAAGGGGGAACACGTGATCCCAAACGAAACACGGGTAAATCGGATTGGGCTCGGAAATGAGCGGACATTGGAAAACGTGAGAAACAAAATAAAACGAGAAAAAAAAACAAATTAGTGGAAAACAAATTTACGGAAAATAGACAAAAAAGAGGGGAGGGGAAAATAATAATAAATGCAGAATCCAGGAAAAAAATATGGATTTCCATATAATTACAAACCCTATTTATGAATTATAAGGGATCAGAGTCCAATACTTAAATTTTTGTAGATTTTGACTGAAAAATAGTAATTTTTGAGTGTTTTTGGGAAAAAGACAAAATGACCTAAAATTCCAATACTTTAATTTAAAAAAGGACAAATGGAAGACTCTGTTGGTTAAATTTTTGCATTTATGGCAATATTTATATCTGAAAGTGCATTTTTACGGAACAATTAGGAAAGCGCAATTTTAATTATTTGATAAAAATATTAATTTAAATTAAATAAAAATGGACAATTTGATTTTAATTCCAACCTTCACATGGATTATTATGTGCCAATTTGTCAGTGTATTTAATGTGATTCCCAACCATTTCTACTCCATCAAGAATTGGTAAATCGGTGATCAGTGAAAGTTGGTTCCAAAATTCATCGCCAAGTTCATTAACTTCATCATCATCATTATCATCATCATCTTTCACTTGTTTTTGTTCATTAATGAGTTTGACATTTTCGGTTTGTCCATTTGCTTTTTGACTTTTTTCATTGCTATTGCAATTCGTATAAATGAACAAAATCATAATTATAATAATAACATTAAGCAAAATGGAGTAAGCCATCGTTGGCTGATCTGTGGGACTCAAAATTCTTTAAATGTGTCACAATCAATGGCAAACTTGTGAATACAAATTTTTCTAAAAAATATTCAAAAAACCTATATTTTTTTCTCGGGAAAACTTAAAATGAATATTTTTGCTAGAAAATTTAAAATTTTTCATTGGAAATTTTCTTGGTAAAATTTTAATTTTTATTTGAAATGAAAAAAATAAGTTCGAGTTTGTCTCTTTATCAGTTATGGCATCTATTTTAATTAATTTGAGAGTTTTTGAAGAAATTCTTGAGAGATTAACTCTATAACAATGAGTTGAATTAAGAAAAATTTCCTCTCATTTTTAGAAAATATCCATCTTTTTCAAATAATAATTTAAGAAAAACTTTCGCTCATTTTATTATTAATAATATTCCTTTTTCAAATTTTACATAAAATTATGGCAATTATAATAACTATACATTTTATTCATGCAAATATCCATTAATAAATGCAGAAATTTAAGAAAGATTATTATGACATGCTCATATCAGAAATGATGGCAAAAATATCTATTATTTCTGCCTTCAATTACAATACAAAATAGATAATGCATATAATCAATAAATATGCGAAAATTTTTTTCAAAATTTTGGCTAATAATTTATACATTTATGTCCAAGAGTTTTAGTGGCATTGATAAAAAGTAAAAAAGATTAAATAATTTGGGCAATGAAGTAAATGAACAGATGAACTTATATAATTAAATAAATAAAAAATGACCTGAAATTTTCAAAATCAGCATTTGACCGACAAAAAATCAGCAATTTTTCTAAAAATCTATCCAAATGTAAAAAATTTCCAAAGAAAAATTTGCGGCGCGCTTTTTCCAAAAACTTTTTGGGAACAGAGGGCTGGCGGCGGCGGTAGGCGCAGCCGGGAAATTTTTTGAAAATTTTAGTTCAATTTGTTCACAAAATATGCCAAGAATGGTCAATTTTCTGGGTGTTTTTATTTAAAAAATCCATTAATCAGAAATAAATAAAATTCAAAAGTAAAACGTCAACCGGTATCGAACTCATAACAAAAGTACTGTTAGTGTTGAAGAACTAACCACTATTGCACAAAACACATATAAAAATTAACGCAAATTGACTTTATTTAATAAAATTTATCAAGTGATTAAATCAAATTTGTGTAAATTTTTTCTCTTTTCTCCCACAAAAATGCCATTCTTGGAGGGGTAAATTTTACCCCGACTCCGAGTCGGGGTTAAGGGTCGGGGTCGGGGTTTGTCGGGGTTGGAAGCGACGGGGTAGTGGTTGCAACCAAATATTAAAACAACAAACAAAACCTCACCCTTAACCCCCAACCCACTTGGCCAAATCCTTTCCCAGGCCCTTAGTCAGAGAAACAAATTTGGTGAGAGGAACCCGAAGACCTTTTTTTGCTCATCGGACTAAAAAAATTTTTATCCACTGTTATTTTTCAAAAAAATTCAATAGTTTTGGAGAAAATACGAATTTTTAACCGTTTGCCAACAAAAAATAACAAAATTTGCAATTTTGCGCGGGGGGAAATATTGGCCTGTCCACCCCCCTCCCCTCCAAAACAAAATTTTCGTTTCAGATAAATATAATCAATCTCAATTTCTTTCTTTCCTTTGAGCAGCCAGTTGATTTCTAATCATTTTCATCCTAACAAATAAGGAATTGAAAAGTCACTATTAAATAATTAATTTAATTATTTTTTTAAAATAAAAATTGGTTACATTGTTTATGATTCATCTTCAGTTTTTAGACGATTATCTAAAAAATAATTTTATTTTTTAATATACAAAAGGTGTCATCTTAAATCTTTTTATGATTTAAAACTAAAATGGTTAATAATTTAAACAGCCGGAAATCCCGAAGAAAACTTTTAAATTTTTCGGTTTTTATTTTCACATTATAAAATTTCCTTCTTTTTTCCGTTACTTTGCATTTCCTTTTTCCAATGATATATTGTTCTCCTGTCAATTGATAATTCTTTAGCAATTTTTCTTTCGAGAATTTCGCGTTTTACTTCCAACGAATATTGCTTCTTATATTCTAAAATATTTTCAAAAAAATTTAAACTAAATTTATTTTTATTACTTGAAAACCCCATATTATATTTCCAGTTTCTTATGGTGTTTAAATTGAGTCCCAATTCATTTGCGGCTTCGGCGTTTGTTTTATTTTTGTGTTCTTTTTTATACTTTCGAATTGTTCAAGAATTCTTAGCTTTTCTTAGAATATTCGCAGGGCTTCGTCTCTGAATTCAATTTTTAATAATGCTCCACGAAACATAATTTTAATTGGTGCAGTGACAAAGAAACCACAGACAAAGGACCCACGGACAAACGACCCACAGACAAGGGACCCACAGATAAGGGACCCACAGACAAGGGACCCACAGACGAAGGACCCACGGACAAAGGACCTACAGACAAGGGACCCACAGACAAAGGACCCACAGACAAAATTTGATTAAAATATATTAAAAATGGGAAAATAAAAAAAGTTAATCATTCTCCAATTGAAAGTTTTTAAAAACAGCATTTGGCCAACAAAAAATAGCATTGCGTGCCAGGCCGTTTTCGCGAGGCCGTTTTTGCGTGAGTGCTTGTCAGTGGGTCATTTGCGTGTGGGTCAGGAATATTGCAAAAATAAAATACGAAACACGAAACGAGAAGCCCCTAAAAATACGAGAATTCGAAACACGAGAAAAGACGTGACGAGATTTTTTACCAATAATTTAACCAAAAAATTTTTAGGTCTATAACATGACAAAATTTTATTCAAAAAAGTATAAAAAATTTGGCAAAACCAATATTGAGATAAATAATTTTTCAACTCAAAAATTCTTGTCAAATAAATAAATAAATTTTGAGATGAATTTTTGAAAAATTTTCATTTCATAGGGGGTATATTTTGAAAATTTTCTTTCTTGTGCATTATTTTTACCGCAATTTTTGTTGACTATGGAGGTGCCCCAGGGAAAATTTTTGAAAATTTAGTTGGAACTTGTTAACTGATTTTCACCATAAATGACCAATTTTGCGATTTCGAGCCAATTTTTATGAAAAATCTGAGAGTTTTGGAGACCGGCGGTGCCGTTAGGCGCTGCCGGGAAAAATTTTGAAAATTTAGTTGTATTTTTAAGAGACTTTGTCCATAAAATGATCACTTTTCTGATGGCATTTGGATTAAATTTTAAAAATTTTAGGGAATTTTGGGTCCGGCGGTTTACTAAACGATTTGGCACAAAAAATTGGAATTTTTTTGGCTATTTTAAAAATGAAAGAAATACTTTAATTGTTTTTATTTTTGGTGGTTGGAAAATTTTTATAATTAAATTTCAAATAATTTACAATTCAAATGAATAAGGAAAAATTTTATTCTCTGTGGGAATCGAACCATTGCAGAAAGCAAAAAAAGACAGGAGGTTTAGCCAGTAGACTAAATGTTTCTATTTATTATTATTTTTAATTTTTTTCTCTTAATTTTCCCAAAAAATCTTTTCTCTCAACCCCCCCCCCCCACGAGAATACGAGATTACGAGACACGAGACGATCAATATCCCTGGTGTGGCTCTTTGTCTTTGTGAGTCCTTTGTCAGGGGGTCCTTTGAGAGGACACCTTTTAATTATATATAGGGTTATAAGTTGTAAACTAAAAATCCCTCAAATATGCCCAAAAATCTTGTTGCCTAAATAGTTTTATTTGTTAATTAATTTTTTCCTCACTAAAAAATATTGTAATTATCTGATTAATATATGATTTTAATTACTTGATAAACAAAATTCCTTTTTCCATCTCATTAGCGTTGTTTGGCTGACGCCCAATTCTTTCGCAATTTTTCCATCAATTTTACTAGAAGAAATTTTATCCGCATTCTCAAATTGTTTCTTTCTTTTTTCAAATTCCTTTAGAATTTTATTCTTTTTATCTTGCGTATAAATCGAATATTTTTTACTTTAAATAAATTTAAATGAGCAAATCAAAAATAAAATAAATACAAATAATAATAAATAATGTTTCGTTTTCTCGAGAAAATGATTAGCTTCTTTTTACAGAAAGTTTAGTTTATGACAAAAAAATCAAATATATTCATTTGCTTCTGTAATCGAAAGAATTGTTGGAACATTGTTCTAACTCAAAATGCTCCGCGAAGTGAGTCGCAAATAAATTCAAAAGCCTTTCTCAATGCTAAGGAAGCGGAGTGTTAATCTCAACGAAAGGGATAAATAATGTCAGGAAATATGGTTTAGCATTATCAAAATAAAGCATAAATGACCGGTGCTATCCACTAGAAAAAATTGACAAAAGCATAGTCTACATTTGTTAAGACAACTTCCGGAAATAAAACTAATAGTAAATAATATTTGGTTTTTTCTAGAAAAATTACTTAGCTTCATTAACAGGCTTTTGTTTTTGAGAAGAAAAATCACAACATAGACATGGAAAGAAAATTTCAAGAACTTTCAATTATTCAATCAATTTTTTAAGATTAATTTTGCTTTTTTTTGTCGTAAATTCTAAAAAATAAGCGCTATTTACAACAATAATTTTGCGGAACCGAATTCATAAGGAAATATGTTATTGCAAAAGCATAGGGAAGTACCAATTACGTAAAGTCAAAACAATGACATTAATATTAAATAAATAAATAAATAAATAAAACACAAGTTCTTTTCATCTGATCATTAGAATTTTAGTATGTTTAATTTTTTTTTCCAAAAATTAATACGGCCTATTTAAGTGCCAAATGTTTATAAATTTTAAAAATCACAAAATTTTCTTATCAATAATACCTGCTGTAAGGCTAAATTCTTTTTTCCATTTGTTAATCGAAGCTCGGCAAACGCCCAATTCTTTTGCTATTTTTTCTTCCATTTGATAAACCGAATTTCCTTCACTTAGAATTTCCGCACATTCAATTTTTCTTGTCATAAATTTTTTAAGAATTTGCAGTTTTTCTTCTGTCGTGTGAGCTTTATTCTCTAAAATCAGGCATGGCAGATGAATTTTTTCAAAAGCCTCATTTGGCATTTCTTTATTTTGCGGTTTTTCTCAAAAAACCACAAAAAGCCTCAAAGCCTCATTTTGAAAACTTAGCCTCATTGACCTATCAAAAACCACAAAATGAGGCTAAAGCCTCAGATATAACATCCCTGTCTAAAATTGGTTTATTAATCCGATTTTAAATAAATATCGAATAAATTTAATTTATTATTTTAATTTTATGAACTTTTCCATTTATTTTCCAACTTTTTTTTCTCATTTTTGGTTCCATTTCTTCATTTTCTTTTTCAATTTTTGGCAATTCTCTTTTTTTGGTTCGGTTTTTATTTCAATTCCTTTATTCCAAATCATTTCATTTGGATTTAATTCGGTTTTTTCTTCTTTAGTTTGTAATAGATTTGATTGTTTTTGCTCATTGCAGTGATTTTCATTCGAAAGGGCCTAAAATAAATGGGAAAAATAGGATTCAAAAACTGAAATGCTTTATTTGGTTGAAATTTGTCCCATATCTCATCAAAAATATCTCCTGGAGCTGATTGAATTATATTTATAATAGAAAAACAATACACAAATGGTAAAAGGAATTCATTATTCAATTGTTTTTTTTAATTACTAAAATTAAATTTATTAAAATTTATTTCGTTTTTTGCATATAATCAAATAAATACGTAATATTTATTAGCATAAAATTTAGGTTAATAATTTTATACAATTGCGTCGGAGTGTCCGAAAAAGTCGAAAAAAAGTATTTTATATATCTTTCATGAAAAATGTGCATTTAAAAAAAAATTTATTAATAAATAGATAGTATAGATTTTTTGTGTATTTTTCACATAAAGCCTTTTAATAAAATTTTTTGATTAAATGTACTTATTATAGAACAAAAAAGAAAACCTCGCCCTCAGCCCCCGACCGAATTGGCAATTTCCCTTCTGAGGTCCGTACAAGGACGGTAAAAAAGAAAAAAAAGTGGCAATAAATCTTTATGGATAATTATAGAAAAAAATTGGCCTTCTGTCACAATAATTTTTATCTTTACTTCTCTCAATTTTATATACTATCTCTTCATTTTTAATAGTAAAAAACAACATTTACTTCGTGATGTTTAGTTTTTTTTCCCCTGTCAACCACACCAATTTTGATATCGATAGAGAAAAAAATTTACACTAAAACTATTTTATTGATGCGCTAGATGTTGTTTTAATAAAGCATAAAAAAAAATTAATTAGTTTTTATTTAAAAGATTTTATGGCTAAAAGAAAATTATTGCGAAGGAAGACAAAAAGATGCAAGGGCCAACGAGAGAACGAAAGAGAGAGCGACAAGACGGCCAAGGCGAGACAAGCGGCTGGCCAAGAGAAAGTGAGTTTTTCAATGATTTTAAGTCAAAAATATTTTAAATGATTTCAGCTGTCCAACAGCAACAAATTGACCAGGAGGAAGGAGAAGCCGAGACGGAGCAGCAAGAAATTGGCCAAGCGGAACAGGTGGAAGTGACATACGACCATGCAAGTGAGTTTTAACAATTTTAATTTATAAAAAATATCAAATTTCATTTTTAGTGGATTTTGACTTCCAGCTGGAGAATGATGTCCAAATGTCGCCGAATTTTGCCATTGACGATCAACTACCGCCGGCCTGGGCCGCAACAGCAGAAGCGGGAGTCCAATGCGCGACACAAACAATGGAAGCCTCAACCCAAACCGACTGGAGCATCCATGCTGCTGGGAACAGTGCACTTTGCGAGGCCAATTTCAAGCTACAACGTCGTGTTGCACAGCTGCGGCAACAATTGGCTGAGCTGCAGCGAACGCCTTCAGCTAGTCCGTGAACCGGAGAAAAGGCCCAACGATGACGACGATAAGGAAAATAGAACGCCCAGAGGGAGGCCCAAAAAGCGATTTGCTGAAAAGAAAGGAAGCGCGCAAAGAGCGGACATATGCCAACTCACAAGCGTACTCAGTAAGAGAAAATAATTTTGCTTAATTTCACTTTTATGCATGTTTCTGTAGACCAACATTCGCCAAGGCCCAAGCGTTTACTTGCCGGTGCCATTGTTCGCCGCTTAAGCTGATCGATCAGCCCAGCTGGACGGATGAACTTGATCAGTACCCCAAAAGCTGTCCCAAGAAAGAGGAATTCAAGCGGACAAAAACGCTTGTCGGCCTGGGATGACGTCCGACTTTGCCAAAGCGTTGGAATTGTTCCTGATCAACGAAGAAAATTGAAGCACGAACTCGGCCGACTTGGACGCGACTTTTTTGCCACGTCTCAGTCATTCATGGATGAGTACCGCGGACTTTTCAACGGCGAAGTGTATGCCACCCGTCGAATTGATGAAGACCGTTTCCCTGTAATTTTGTCTTCTTTTAATTTCATTTTTCATATGGATTAAGGGCGGCCAATCAACAGTTATTCTTTCCTGCACAAATGTTGCTGGTGTTCTCACAGAGCGTGTGAAACGACTTCGGGCCAATAACAAATTGCTGTTTCTTGCTGGAAATGCGCTCAAAATATGCTTAGCTGGTGACTTTGGTGGAAATTTTATGAAGCTGGGGTTACTGATTGGAAATGTGGCAACCCCGGGAGCAGCTTCGAATTTCACTTTGCTCGGGTGCTACAGAGGTATATCTTAACAGACCAATTTTTTAACATTTGCGAGTAAATTTTATAGGTGCCGAAACGAGTGCCGGTATTCGTGTTGCCTTTTCGGACGTGGCACGACAATTGGCCGACATATGTGAAATTGATGGCCTTCCGACCCAATTTTTCCTCACCGGCGACCTGATGTTCATCTCAAAAATCTTTGGGCACCGTGGAGCAGCCAGTGCCAATCCTTGTTTTTGCTGTGAAGCAAAAAATTTTCCATCCGAGCCAGGCCGTCAACGAACACTTGAGCGCATGAGGCAACAGGCTGCTCAATTTCAAGAAGGCGTTCAAAATGGGGTAAATGTGACACAAATGAGCAAACAATGTGCAGGAATGCAATTTGAGTTTGTATTTATTTGAATTTTTTCACAATTTTGAATGTTTTACAGCCCATTTTTCAACATTGAGCCTTCAATGACAATCCCGCCATCGCTGCACATTATCGCATGCCAGGGCGTTTTTTTTCGGAATTTTCAAAGAATTGCGACACCTTTGCTCACGCCATGGAACAGAGTACGAAGAACAGTTGGAGATGCGTTTGCGGGCTTTAGGGGCTTACAAAAATGCGTGGTACCAAGAATACAGCGGGTACCATGTTCGGTCAGTTTGGAAATTGCTTTCTTTTGTCAGATATCTCAAAATTTTTAGGAATATTTTGCGTGATGGTGGGCCAATGCATGTCACTGAATTTTTGCCACAGTCACCTCGCCGCGACAACATTCTAATGGCGCTTGAACTCCTGTCAAAACTCCAATCATTTTCCGTCGCCGAGATGCTTTCAGCTGATCAGATCGCCGATTTCCGCGCCACTGCTGATCAATTCCGTGTCCACATGTTGGAGCACTTTCGCCGCCACTGTTCGACATCAAAATTCCATCATCTGGTCCACCATGCCCCTGAATTTGCTGAAAACCATGGATTTTGGGGCCTTCTCAGTGAGCAGCCTGTGGAGAAATTTCACGCGTTGTTCAATGACGATCTCGCGCGCAAAGCAAACACCAAAGATATGCACGATATTTTGATGTTCTGCGCGAAAGAAACTGCCATTCGGAACGCCATTTTTGATGCAAATAAACTCTGATCACTCTTTGTAGTTTTTTAATAAGTTATTATGTTTTTGTTGTTATTATATGCACTTTTCTCAATTTTTTTTAATGCGTAGTCAGAAAAAAATTTTAAAGAGAAATTCGAACATCTTTTTTTTGCTATCCGGACAAAAAACAGCCGTGCCGTTAGGCGCCGCCAGGGAAAAGTTTGTAAATTTTAAAGTTCCATCTCATTATCGTTGTTCGGCTGACGCCCATTCTTTCGCAATTTTTCCATCAATTATTAGAAGAAGTTTTATACGTATTTTTAATGTTCGGGTGATGACCCGAGAGAGACATTTACATTTTTATTAATTTATTTTTGTCCATTTCCCTCTCTCTGTCACCCCGCACTATTTCTCTCATTTAATTGTGTCTGCGTTCCCTTTGTAAGGTTAGACACATCTTTCCTCCCCCACATTGTGACCCCTGCTCATTTCCCTCGTTCATTGTCTTATATGTCAATACCAACGATTTTGGTCAAGCCGACGCACTCTCCCGCCTAATTGCCAAAGAATATGAGTGTGATGATGATAGAGTGATCGCCGCGTATAACATCGACGAAGATCTTGGAATGATTTTAGATATGGCGAAACAAATTCTGCCAATCAAATTTGAAAATTTGGTCTTTGAGTCCAAAAAGGACAAAAAAACTCAAAACATTATGAAATTCGTCAGAGACGGTTGGCCTGATGAACGCAAATGGACGCCACAATCAGAAGAAATTGAGCTTTTCGGCAGAAGAAAAGCCGATCTATGAACAATTCTGAAAGACTGTCTGATGTATGGCGAAAGAATTGTGATGCATTTGAGCAAAATTCGGGAGAAGTTGCACAAGTTCGGGGTTGAACGGTCTTGGGCCCATCGGGTTGAAGCGAGGCATGCGACAACTGTGGCCACTGGAAGTGCGTGTGGGGCCGGCAGAAGTCCGGCGGAAGAACACACGTTTCTTTGGCGGCCGCCATTGTTGCGGATGTTCGGCGTGCCGCTCATACGCCCAAAAAGACTTCCCTTCGAACGTGGAGTGTTTTGGTAGCCCCACCCCCTCCCCCTCCGAACTTTCCCCGATTCCCAATCATGACCTGGATGGGTTGCTGAGACCCATCAATGGTGTTTGCTGGTGGGGATGGCATTTTTGCCATGTCCGATGAGTCGACATACTGCTGCTCGCCTGAAAAAATAATAATTTAAATGAGTTTTAATACCATTTTCTTCTTTTTTTTCTTAAATCGGTACTTTACTGTTATGAGCAGAAAACGGATTTTGAGGCATATGCCTTTTTTTGCGCACTAGTTTCGATACGTGCTGAGACGAACGGCAAAAAATATCAGTGTAAATAAAAATATTAAATTTAATTATAGATTCAAATCGGTGTCCAAAAATTATAAATTTAGTTACATGATTAATTTTTAAAATAATAAATTACATCTCCCATCAAAAAAAAACAATCACACCGAAACGAAATATTTCAATTTCAAAATAACCTGTAAGTAGTTTTGTTTGCATCTATATATAATTTTTGCAATGTATGTCACAAAGTTGACAAAAATTTTGAATTAATTATTGACCGCGAGTGTTTTTATGAGAGAAAAAGAAAGAAATCAAAGTGCAAAAAAGAGGGAGATAGAGAGAGTAAGAAGAAAGAGAAAAGAGGAGAGAGAGAAAGGAAGAGAGACACAGAGAGAGAAAGATAGAGAGAGTAAGAATAAGAGAGAATAAGATATGGAGACAGAAGAAGAGAGAAAGCACTATAGGACAACTCTGCAGAGAAAAGCCTAGTACTATCTCGTCGTTTCTTTTTTTCTTTGTAATTTCTCTCACTTTGGATTACTTTAAAAAACAGTATCTACTTCGCTCAATATAACTTTTTTCTATCAAAACATTTTATACCAAATTACCAGGGCTGCCAAAAGTATGCAAATGCATTTTTTTTCCTGGCTTCTCCATGCTCTAAATAGTAGGAAAAACACTTTCTTTTTTGTGTTTTCGTGTAAAAATCGGGACTTTTTTTGCATATTTTTGCATATTTCGAGATTTTTGTGCATATTTGCATATTTTGTGCATATTTTCCGATTATTTGCATATTTTGCCATTTTTGTGCATATTTTCCGATTTGAATATCCCTTAAGAAAAAAAAAATGATT
>SIJG01000011.1:2273938-2288311 GCA_023374025.1 Heterodera schachtii
TTCCCTGCTGAAAATTTTTGCATTTTTAGTCCACATTTCGGCAATTTTTTGGAAATTTTCACAAGAAAAATGGAAGACGCAGAGGAAAATGCACGTTAATTTTTGTTTATTTGTTATTTTATATAAAAAACAAAATGAGGTATCGCCCTTTTGTTAAGAATTCCAATGACGGCGCCGAAAAAGTCATTTTATAAGGTGCGCCGAAAAACCGCACGGAAGAGATCCAAAATGTTGTTGAATTTCTCAAGAGAATTTCAAATAATAATTATGTTATGGACCCGTGATTTTGTTGTTAATTTGTTAAAATTTTTATATAAAAATGGTAGCGCCGAAGTGAGACCCAGACCAATGGATTATTTATCACCCAAAATCTCCTTTGTGAGGGAAAGACCGTTTCAGTCCAAAAATGAATTTAATAAATAGAGCACGCTAAAAAGGCACCAAAATCCCGAAAAAGGCACATTAATAGGCACCAAAAAATTGAAAAAAAGGCATGAAAAGCACAAAAATCCCGAAAAGGCATTTAGATTTTTTTATTAAGGATTTTAAGGGAGAAAACCACGCAAAACTTAGTCAAAAAACTTAATTTTGTTCATTTAAATGATTATTAAATTTTTAAACTAAAATTATTTATCAAGAAAAAAAAAATCAAATTTTGGCGATCTTTTTTTGAAAATTTTTTTTCAATTCTTAGGAGTGTATTTTCTCGATTTTTTGCATTTTTAATGGATTTTTTCAAAAAACGCCAAAAAGGCACGTCAAAATGCCCAAAAAAGGCATTTAAGGCATGAAAATTCCGAAAAAGGCACAATAAATGTCAACGTAGAAGCCTCGAACCAAGTGGAAAATGCGTTTTTATGCTTAATATATCGCAACTAGTGCGCAGCAAAAAAAGGCATACGCCTCAAAATGCGATGACTCTAATAATAAATAAATTATTATTTTAAACCAATAATATTTGAAAATTATCTTCAGAATTATTTATTTTTATGTGATTTAATTTTATAAAACTTAATTACCTTAAATTCTTCAAAAAAAAACTTTCTGGTGCCTAAAAAGACCGAAAAATGCCAAAATAAATTGGCATTGGGAAATTCGTCGCCAAAAGATGGACGTCCTAGGAGATTTAAAAATTGTTTGAGAAAAAAGCTTTCGCCATGAGTACCGGCTGGCTTTTTTGTGCAAAATCAGTTAACAATTCTGAACAAATTACAATTTCTCAGTTGCGCCTGTCGGCGCCACCTATCAAATTGAAAATAAATATTATAAATAGTGAAAACATTTTTAAATAAAATTTCCCTGTTTTTTGGCCCATTTTCCCCTAATTGCCCCCCCCCCCCCCTCTCCGCCCGTCTCGCGCAGTTGCGAATGATTATTGATTTGCCATGTCATTTAAGTGATTTTACAAATATTACAGAATGCGCATTGAAAATATTCATTTCCATTACATTCGGCCATTTTTAAAATATTATATTACTTTTTATTTTACATAGGGCAAAGGCAATTAAATTTCAAAATGAAAATGAAACAAAAAAGAGAGAAATTATTATTTTGCAATTTATGTTTTTTCATTTTTATTTGTGTCCGGAGGCAAAAACCAAAGGATAAAACAAAAAAGCAAAATTATTGAACAAAAACAAAATGTGCAGCAGCAAAAGCAGCAAATTGAGACAAATGAGCAAATTGAAAATGAGGCACAAAAAACGGTGGAAAAAACGCACCAATGCCCCGAAAAGCGAACAAAAGGCCAAAATGGGAGGACGGAGAAAGAATCGGCAGAAAAAATGGGTCAGAAAAAGGGCGCTCCCGGATAATCCGTACAGTGAGAACAATCCGACAAAAGTGGACAATCCGACAGTAAACAAAATTTTAAAAAATAATAATTTTTAGGCATACTGTATAAACAGACTATTCCTAAAAATAAACAAATTCTAAATAAATTAACTTTATGATCAGTAAAAGAAGCGGATTGGCTATTTCACGTTCGGTGTAGCTTTTAATACGGTTTAGTTTACTCATTAAATTTTGCTAATTTGTAAGTTCTTAATTTTTTTTCCTAAACTTCTATTTTTTATTTTTCAAATTTCTTAACGAGTTTAAGCTAGATGTTTTGACTCGAATATTTTAGGAAATAGTTCATTTATATGCCGAAAAATTATTGTTTTAATTTACTTCCCCCCCCCCCCCCCCCACCGCCTATTGAAAAAACAATAATGAAAAAGTTCATTTTGTTTCAGTTTCAGCATAAAATTTTATCCCATCCAGATGATTCATTCATTCATTTCTTTCTTTTTTCATTTCGTCCTTGTTTCTTTGTCACAGTGCGATAATTTTTTTTTGAAGTTATTTTCAAATATCTTTTTTGTTTTCTATGTGGAACACATTGTTTTGTTTACATTTTGTTTCATATTTTTCGAGTGCATTTCAATTTGCTCTCTAATTTTGAAAATGACCGCAACGTGCTGGAATTCGTCGTGAACGACGCATGCCAAAAATGGCAGATAAAGTCGACCCCAAGTACTTTCACTAACTGGGACTGTGGGTTCGAGCGAACACACACTTCGACTCGCAGACCAGGGATGGGCGCAAAGTGACGGTGCGCTTACAAGAAGGCGGGCGGGGGGGGGAGGGATTGGAGCGAAGGCGCTGAGGGAAATTCTGAAAAAGTTTTGATTTTTTGTCAAGTACTCACTTTCCAATGAAAACAAGAAATGAGGAAAAAACTTGAGTGCCGCCGGGAAAAATTTAAAAAATGAGTGCTTAACAGATTTTCTCCAAAAAATGATCAGACTGCGGTTTTGCGATAATTTTTAAAAGAAAAATATGGAGTTGTCGGGGCCGACGGTGCCGATTGGCGCCAATTGGAAATTTTTTTTGATTTTTCACTATTGACGAAATTTTTAAAGGAAATATGACAAAAAAATGCCTATTCACTTTTTCAATTGCTTCACATTTTTTGTCCCCCCGCCCCCCCCCCCCCCCCCCCCCACCTTTTCCGTCCCATTTTTACTGGTTTTGGTGCTAATGGTTGTGGTACCCCCGGACAATTCGTTCATTTTCAGCAGCATTTCACTTACGAAAACAACCAACTGCTGACTGAGAAACAGTCGTGGACGGTCATAATGCGCGACGACAACTTCGAAGAGAACGTTTGTCCCCCCCCCCCCACTTTTTTAACTTAATTTTTCATTTCCAGCCGCCTATTGAAAAAACAATGATGAAAAAGTTCACAGTTGAGGAGGAAAAGCTCACGGAAAAGCTCAACATTGAAATGACCTCCGGGGCTATTGTCACCTGGCAAGTGTTTGGGCCTGTGGAATAAGGCCATTTGAAAATTTTGGGGATGGGATTAAAAATGTTTTTTAAATCTCAAATTTTCAGTTCATTTTCAGTCCTAAAATTCAAATATTTGCAAAATTTGAATGTCTAAAAAATATTTTTCAAAATTTTCGATATCAAGCTGATCAGTGTCCCTCCTCCGTTTTCAGGTGCATAAATTGGACCCAGAGATGGGATCTGATCGAATTCCAGACCACCCAATTTTTCGATGAAAATATCAATTTTAATGCTAATAATTGTTATTCAAAAATTAAAAAATGACATTTGCTTCCAATTTTTAAAAACTTGAAAAATTGTTATTGTTAATTTTTAAGAAATTTGACTCTTTAAGAGGTGGAAAACAGGGAAATGAATAACATTTCCTCAGCAATTCGTAAATTTTTTTGAGGCCGGGATTTCTGACTCCGTCAACTACCCTCGGCTGATTTTAATTAAATTACATATTCAATTTTTAATAATTTTCAAGAAAATGCGACGCAAAGGAATGATTCGGAAGCGAATGATCGGCGACGAAGAGACGGAGGAGGCGCAAGGGACGTCGAGTGGAAAAACGCAGCAAAAGAAGGGCATTCGGAGCAAAAAGAGGACAACCAAAGGCACTCTGTTGTGATTTTTGATGGATGGACTTACAATTATTTGCACCATTTTTCATTTATATATTTATTTTTAAATATAACAATTTGTTTTTAAATCAGAGTTCCCAAGTGTACTTATTTGTAAGCTTTGCCCTTATTTGGAGGTGTCAGATCTTAGAAATTAAAATTTTTCCCGTCGGCGCCAATCGGCACCGCTAAATTTTTTGAAAAAGCGCTGCAAAAAAAGCATATGCGGTGAAATGAAAACAATGATCACCGGAAAAAATATTCAATTATTTTTACGCTAATAAAATGTTGTTTTAAGTCGATTTTCATGTATTTTATTAATCGTATTTTTGGGATCCGGATCTTAGTTTTTGAGCCATTGTTTCTTATTTTGAAAAAATAAACTTGGGAACTGTGCACTCCAAAATATCGCCGAGACAAATATCGCCGCAGAAGGCTCATGGAGTTTAGGCCCCATAAAATTTTTTACATTTCAGAGTAAAAGAAGTCAACTATAGGGTTTCGGGCTCGCTGATCACGAATTCGGCATCTATTTCGACCAGAATCCCGGACCTGAACTCGAACAAAAGTTCGAAAATACAAATTTTTCGAATTTCAGATTTTGATCCAAAATTGTTTAAATAATCTTTTATTAAAGTATTAATAAGTTCCTGTTTGATTCCGCGTATTTAGCCGGTTTTGAACTAAAATGCAAAGTTCAAAATTGAATTTTCGAGAAATTTTGTTCTAATTCAGGTTCGGGATTCAAAATTGGTCGAAATAGATGCTGGATTCGTGATCAGCTACCCCGAAAACCCTAGGAAACAATTGAAAACCAAAAAATTTTTCAAAAAAAGGGGGGTGGTTACCAGGGGTGTGACTTCTCAGAAAAGACGAGAGCGAGAGTTTGGCGAGAGTCCCCCAAAAGACGAGAGCGAGAGTTTCGCGAGAGGCGAGAGTCCCCAAAAACACGAGAGTTGGCGAGAGGACGAGAGGCGAGAGTTTTTCAATTTTTTGTAGCCTTCTTTTTTAATCCAAAAAATTTCATTCATAAATAAAAACTGTTGCAGTAATCGGTAATTGTAAAAAAACCGGTACCGGTACTGGTAAAAACCGGTAATTTTCCAACGTTAAAAAATTAGCACAAAATTTTTCAAATACAAAATTTTATTCCGTTTTCGCGCGAGTGCCTATTTTAGCATTAGATTTTTCAGATATATTCAGGGGGGGGGGGTAAAAATAGGCTCAAAATCGTAAAAATTTGTCATTTTTTGAACAAATCCCCACTGCCCCCAAAATTTTTTGGAAGCGCGCCGCAAAAAAAGCGTTTTTAAAGGCAAAAAAAGTCGTTGTTTGGCTTTTAATTGCAAAATTTTGATAATTTTTCGACAAAATTTTTGAGCAATTCGTATAAAAATTACAAAAATTTTTCCGGCTGCGCCTATCGGCACCGCCGGACTCTCTTCCCTCACCCATTCCCAAAAATTTTCTTGGAAAAATGTGCCTAAAAAATTGTTAAAAATCTGATTTTTTTGATTCTGAATGCACTGAAATATACAAAATACTTATGTTTTCCACAAAATTGTTAAAATCGATTTATCTGTAAACTTAGAAAAACACCAGAAAGTTTTTTATGAAAAAATTTCTTAATTAAATTTTTGAAAAATTTTTCAGCGATTTTTTGTAAAATTTTCGAAAATCTTATTAGGTAATTCATATAAAAAATTAAAACCTGTTTAAAATTTTTTTCAACTTTTTTTAACAAATGTTATCATTTTTGGAGCGATTAATTTTATTATTTCAATTGACCAAATTTTTTTAAAGTTTTCAAAAAATGATTAAATAGGTTTAAAACACTTTATTATTGTATATTATATATTTTTAGATGTTCCCAAGTAATTAATTGATTTTTTCAAACATTTGTTTGCTTTTAAAAAAAATTCAAAAAATCCAGGTCCAGGCCTGGGTCCAGGTCCCGAGGAGCCTGGATTTTTCCTGGAGCTGGATTTTCCTGGATTTTAGTCTAGAAAATACAGGTACAGGTCCAACATGGAACCCAGGTCCAGGTGCTTTTTTCAAAATGTCGATCTCTAATATAAATAGCTAAAACATCACTAATTAGTAGAGAGACCGAAATTTTAAAAAAGACCGGATCAGACCATAATAATTTGTAATTTTCGTTTTTAGTCGGACGCGGCGCAATTTTAATTTCCAAGTCGCTTCTTTATGAAATTTGGAGAACAAATTCGAAACATTTTTATTGATTTGATTTTTAAATTATTTTTAGAGCACGCGGCCAATTTGAAATTGTTACAATTTCTGCTGCATGAAAATGATTATTTGTCAATTGTGAACAAATTTGAACTGAGCAATGGCGTTGCAATTAAAACATTGGAAAAATTCCGCAAAATTTTCGATTATTTGGAGAAATGGGCAAAAAGTGAAAATGGCAAATAATAATTAAAAATGCATAATTAATTAATTAATTAAGATAATTACATTTTCTGCGAATCTTTGGGTTATTTGAGTGAACAAATTCTGCTGAAAATGCTCACAAAAGTGTTTCTTCTGTTCCCAAATTCGTCAATGCCTTTCTGATCCACAAATTCTTTCTGACTTTTTCCCAATGGTAATTTTGAATTTATTTTTTATTTTTCTTGGCATTTTGCCATTTTTCCAGGAAATGGCCAATGCCCGTCCAATTGACACCAACTGATCACAAATTCTTCGGCACTTTTTTGAGTTGGTCTCCGTTCGGCGATTGGATCGGCCGCAGAGATTTGGCATGGGAAAAAGCGCGGAGAAAGCATCGCACAAAAAATGAGCAGCAAAATGAAATTGAAAAGGCAATGAAAAGTATTCGGAAGGAATTGGCAATGGCAGTGATAATGCCGACAATTGGGGGACGAAATTTGGCCGAAAAAGTGAACATTTCGAGCGCAAAAGTGGTGCAGAATGAGCTAAAGAAAGGCAAAATGGGAAAATAATAAAAAATAAAATAATTATAAAATGGGAAAACGAAATAAAAATTTAAAAACAAAAAAAATTGCTAAAACAAGCAAAATGATTAAATTTTGCATTTTTCATTGCCCATAATCAATCATTTTTTGTTTTAACAATTAGGGGCCTAAGGTCCAAATATGGCCTTAAATCTAATCTATCTTTGCTACTTGAGTTTTTTGTACTGCTCAAAAGTGATCAATTTTACTTAACCAATTTTAACCATTGAATTCTATGCCCGTGGAATTGTTCTTTTTCCTGTTGGAAAATGCCAACATTTGATATTGTAGATAATAATAATGGAAATTATTTTGGGATTTAATTGTTATTTGTTTAAGCGTGGGACAAATTGAGGAACAAAAAGGAAACAAAAGATGAAGCGATAAAATTCACTGAGAAAGTAATAAAAAAAAATATTTTTTATTATTTTTGTTTTTACTGTTTGAGTACGAACATTTCATTGTCGTCGAATGCAAAGGCCCAAGTCACAACGTGGACAAATTCTGCGATTTTGTCGGGAAAAGGCTGCGCTACGAACTGCTCGAATTTGTGGAGAATCCTTTGGCCATTTGGGTTGACTTTTGCCACGTCCGCTCCAAAATGATCGGCCCAACGGAATGCCCTTCTGCCGATTTAGAGCAAATTGGGTAAAAAAAGACAGATTTTTAAATTCGAAATTTCGAATTTGGACAGAAATTCAATTGGCCTGAGGCATTGGCTGGTGGGCATTCAAATGGCGGCAGAACAAAAGGCAAACAGCGCATTTAAGCGCAAATTGAGGGACAATCTGAGGAAGAAGTTGGACGTGAAGATCAAGGAGGACTTTGAGAAGGGCAGCTTTCACAATGTGCAGCTGAACTCGGAATTTGCAGAGAGAGAAAATCTGCAAAAATGGTAAAAATTAAAAAAGAAAATGAAAAAGAAATAATTTTAAATGTTTGGCATTTTCATATGAAAAAAAGAAAATGAAAAAATAAAATAATTAAAAAATAATTTTAAATGTTTAGGCATTTTCACACGCAAATTTAAACGCAGAAGAGAAAGACAAAAGTTAACGACAAATGTTTATAAATTTATTCTTTCTTTATTTTATCTCAGTTTTATGAATTATGATCACATTATTAAATTGATCAGAATGGCAAATCTCACTTTACAGTTCTTCGAATAGAAATGTTTTTTGTTGCGATACGAATTCGTTAAATTTGGCTCTTCAGCCAATAAAATCGGAAAAATTTATGGGTTTAAAACAGAGGGCGGTATTTTGCGAAAATACTGATCAGGACTACGGACTAGGCATCCATACGGACTTACGGATTAAAAACACGGAAAACCCTTACTCCGTATAAGTCCGTATCGGCCCAAAAAAAATACGGACCCGTAAACCCGTATACGGGTCCGGTCCGTATCCGCTCTCTTGTTTAAAAGATTATCAATCTTTAATTTTGGCAAATATTTAATGTGCTTTTTCATGTATGTATGTTGATCATGCATGTTAGTTATTCCGTTCGTGGTGCGACTTTTGGGGATTTGCAACTTGGGGACCCGACATTTGGGGACCCGACTTTTGGGGATCCCGACATTTGGGGACCCGACTTTTGGGGACCCGACACTTAGGGAACCCGACATTTGGGGATCCCGACATTTGGGGACCCGACTTTTGGGGACCCGACACTTAGGGAACCCGACATTTGGGGACCCGACATTTGGGGACCGAACGACATTTGAGCAAAAGGCATTTAGGGAAACCACCGACATTTAGGGACCCGACATTTGGGGATTTTAATAAAACAAAAAAAAATTATTTAAAAATTTAATTTTAAGCCCAAAATTAGACAAAATTACGTCTGCTTTAGCCAGAGTTAATTCCATTGCAAGAAAAAATTAAATAATATTTTAAAAATTAACTCTGTTTCCGGACTCACCGCGAGGAGGTAGCAGAATTTTGAGCCCATACTAACCACAAACAATAGACAAGTCACAATACATTTTTTAAGTACAGTACACCCTTTTTCAACTTTTCTTTAAAGTGCCTTTACCAAGGGCCAACGGGATGTGAAAACAGAATTAATCACCATTTGGGTCGTCCCAATTCTCAAAATCATTGTGCATAAGTCTGTATTGCAAAGATCTGAGATGAGCAAGAATCTTATCATCGTTTGGGTTCTCAATGGCATCAAAGCCTTCAGCCAAATTTCTGATAGCCAAATCATTTTCTTGGTATGTTTTCTTCCGTTCTCGAATTCTTCCCTTGAGTTGGGTCCAACTCATAATGCCGCAGCTTATCGGCTGCGATTCGCTCTTCTTGCTTCAGAACAGTGATAACTCTGATAATTAAAAGATATTAAGCTGATTAAACGCGATTTTCACTTTGATAATGGCGGACACTGGTGATTTGTCTATTGTTTGTGGTTAGTATGGGCTCAAAATTCTGCTACCTCCTCGCGGTGAGTCCGGAAACAGAGTTAATTTTTAAAATATTATTTAATTTTTTCTTGCAATGGAATTAACTCTGGCTAAAGCAGACGTAATTTTGTCTAATTTTGGGCTTAAAATTAAATTTTTAAATAATTTTTTTTTGTTTTATTAAAATCCCCAAATGTCGGGTCCCTAAATGTCGGTGGTTTCCCTAAATGCCTTTTGCTCAAATGTCGTTCGGTCCCCAAATGTCGGGTCCCCAAATGTCGGGTTCCCTAAGTGTCGGGTCCCCAAATCAGTAGGTACTGATCATGCAGTTTAGTTATCCTGTAACGTACTTTGCCCCTGTCCCCGATTTGCCCATTCAATAAACACCATCCCCCTTTGTATTGTGTTTTTTTCAAAGCCCGGTTCATCCCCCTCTTCCACCGCTCATCTCTCCTCTTACAATTAGCCTTGTTCCTTAATTCATTCATCCCTTCCCCTCTGTCCATCCCTTTCCATAAATCCATACGTAAACCCAAATTCTGTCACCACCCCCCCCCCCCCCCGTTTTGCTCCGTTTCTTTTCAAAAAAAAGGACCATTTTGCTCATTGTTTTCTTCCTTTTCGCATCTGCCCGTCGCCTCCCTTCCCCTGTGCCGTATTCATCTTTTTCCAGCTTCTGGGGCCTCTGTTGCTCGTCTCCAATATTCATCTCTTTCTGTCTGCTCCGTCCATCCCTTTCCCTCCCTCACGCCAATTCCAAATCTGCCCCCCCCCGTCTCAAAAAAGTTGTACATTTTGCTCTTTTGTTCAATTTTTTCGCATCTGCCAGTCATTTCCCTTACTCTCCGTATTCGGTGACAAAAGCCCGGAAAAGTGAAGAAATGGTGAAAATTGTCATTCAATAAGTCAGTCAAAGTGCGATTTACAAAGAAAAAAAGTATAAAAATAAGCAAATAAATTTGTTCACTGATTACAATTGCAATAAGGTGCATTTGAAAATTCTCAGGCAAATAAAGGGTTGCTGATCATAAAAATGAATGACATTCGTTTTCACCGATTAAAAAAATGATTTGAACTAGAGTTCGGGTACGGGCCGGACCCGTATAGGGTTTTTACGGGCCCGTAACCCGTATTTTCGGCCGATACGGGTTTTTACGGGTTAAGGGTTTTACGGGTTTTTAGCACATAACTCCGTAGTCCGTATGGATGTCAATCCCGTAACCCTTACCCGTACAATTACGATAGGGGTTTTACGAGTTTTTTTTAAATGCACTTTCTATTAATCACGGCGAGTCAATTTTGGGCTCCAAGTACAAATAACTTTATTTTTATTTAGTAATCAGAACGCCAAAACTTTGCAAAACTTCAAAATTTTTGGGAGTTTCCCTTTTAAAAATTGAAGAGCCGATCTCGAGTTAAAAACTAGACAGCTAAAAAATAAACTGTGATTCGATAGAGGGGGTCAAACATGGGGATATGCAAAATTTAAAAAAAGTTACCAATAGGATGATGGCTTTGGACTAGTACTTTTTTCAATGCTAACCAATGAAGCATTCGTGGTGTAGTTCGATAACGCTGTATGTTTGTTATTATTCTGCTAACTTCAAAAAAATTCGTCAAATTTAATAAAAAAAATATGACAGACCTAAAAAAGAACGTTTTTCGAAACGTATGGTTTGATTTTTTATACATAAATGAAAAAGTTTTAAATAATGCAGATTAACGGTATTTGCCAAGTTCTTTCAAATAACTACCAAATGTTTGAGTTTTGTCTGTAAAAGAAAAGTTGTGGTCGAAAATTAATCCGTCGACGTTTTGACCTGCCCCGCCCTTCCTAGCCAAGCGTTTGTAAATTTTTTTTTTCAATTTTGCCTTGGCCCGCTAGGCCCACCCCATTTGCCCAATTTCGTCCACCCAACAAATAATTGTGATTGACCGTCGGTTGCATTACTCACGTGATCAACGGCTTTACAAACACTTCCTCTCGGTCCTCTCCCTCGTCCACCGGTTTGCCATCCGCCTGGCGCAGGTACTCGTCAACTGAATGGAGGGCATTTCAACTCTGTTGGTTAACATGAAAACTGGCGGACTGACCATGTTCTACGCCCAGCGGGTCTTACAATTAGTCAATAATTGCAGTCATTTTCAAAATTAGAGCGCAAAATTGAAGTAATCGAGAAACAAAAAGTATACCAAACAAAACAATGTGTTCCACATAGAAAACAAAAATGATATTTGAAAATAACTTTAAAAATTTTTTATCGTACTGTGACAAAGCAACAAGGACGAAATGAAAAAAAGAATGAATGAATGATTGGGATGGGATGAAATTTTATGCTGAAACTGAAACAAAAATCATGATTGGATATTTTTTTAGAAAATAAAATACTTTTTTTAAAGACCTTCAAATTTTGCAATGATTTAAATCATTTTTAATCCCATCCCTAAAATTTTCAAATGGCCCCTATTCCACAGGCACAAACACTTGCCAGGCGACAATCGCCCCGTGTGTCATTTCAATGGTGAGCTTTTCCGTGTGCCTTTCCTCCACAACTTCGTACTTTTTCATCATTGTTTTTTCAATCGGCGACTGGAAATGAAAAATTAAATAGAAAAAGTGGGGGGGGGGACAAACGTTCTCTTCGTAGTTGTCGTCGCGCAGTACCACCGTCCACGGCTGTTTCTCAGTCAGCAGCTGATTGTTTTCGTAAGTGAAATGCTGCTGAAAATGAACGAATGTCCGGGGATACCACAACCATTAGCACCAAAACCAGTAAAGATGGGACGGAAAAGGTGGGGGGCAAAAAATGTGAAGCGATTGAAAAAGTGAATAGGCATTTTTTTTGTCATATTGCTTTTAAAAATTTCGTCAATCGTGAAAAATCGAAAAACTTTTTTAGTTGGCGCCAATCGGCACGAGTACTTGATAAAAAATCAAAAACTTTTCCGAATTTCCCTCTGCGCCTTTCGCTCCGATCCCTTCCCCCGCCCTGCCTTTTTGTAAACGCGCCGTCACTTTGCGCCCATCCCTGGTTTGCGAGTCGAAGTGTGTGTTCAGCTCGAACCCACAATCCCAGCTAGTGAAAGTACTTGGGTTCGACTTGATCTGCCATTTTCGGCATTCGTCGTCCACGACGAAATCCAGCACGTGTTTCACACGGTTGGCGGTCGTACTCGCAGTTTGACTCGCGCCAACCTGGTGAACGTTGTGATTGTTGAAAAGGAAAGGTTTCACGCACCTCTAACACAAACGAGTCAAAGTTCACCGACGAATCCTTAAGGCGCCAAGGTCAAGCAAATTGGGACATTTTTTGAAAGTTTGCTATTAATTAAAGATTTAATGATTCAATAACAACTTTTAACAAAAGTAAATGTGTAAACAAAAAGTTCGATTAGAAAATTGGGTTTGGGTGTAAAAACTGTTAAAGGTACCCCTCCATTTTTGACATTTTCTATATTTCAATATAATCGGGATTGAAAAATCAGATATTGGCAATTTTTTTTGCGCGCTTCCGCTGTTTCTGGCTTCAATTTCGACCTTCTGTAATCGTAAACGTCTCTCGCCATTTTAAAAGTGACTTCACTTGGGACACTCGTGGCAGGTACAATGAGGAACTTGCGCGCAATCTTTGTTAAAATTGGGAATTTTGGTGCCATTATCGCCAAGCTGTCAGCGGGTCCTTGCGTGAATTAGCAAATTAGCCAGATATTTGTTGAGCTCATCACCAATACCAGATGAGTTCTGTGAGGATCTTAAACGATTTTTGAATAAGAAACATTAAATCTTTATTTGCCTGCGTTTTCCTTGTTGCTTGTTGAAGCAATATCATTGAGTTCATTAAAAAGAGAAAGCTTCTGTTTTTTGTGCGACGGATCCAAAACAATTTCAACGCTTGCATTTTTGTTTTTTGTGCAACGGATCCAAAACAATTTCAACGCTTGCAATTTGCGCCTCCACATTTGCGCCTACTACATTTGCGCCGCCTCTACATTTGCGCCTCCACATTTGCACCTCCTCATTTGCGCCTACTACATTTGCGCCGCCTCTACATTTGCGCCTCCACATTTGCACCTCCTCATTTGCGCCTACTACATTTGCGCCTCCACATTTGCGGCTTCATATTTATATTAAATAATATAAATACTCAAAAATATTTGCTATAATACATTTAGTTGGACAAACCTCAATACATTTATTTTTTGTGTTTTCATTTTATTTTTTATATTTTCTTTGTTTTTTTATTATTTTCTTTGTTTTTGTATTATTTTCTCGTTTTTTATTATTTCTTGTTTTTTTAAAGATGCTCAATCGAGCCAATGATCAATTCCTTTTGTGGTAAGTCGAAAGACAGTGCGTGTAAATGTGTAATCCATCTTTGATCATCACGCTGATCAGGACCAAGCTGATCAAATTGTTCAATCAGATTTTTGATGGCTCGATCATTTTCCAAATATTTTTTGGTGCGGGGTACTTCAGCTACTGGATGTGTCTCATTTTATTTCTTTGGTATACTTATATAGTCGAAATACATTTCATAAGGAATATTTAAAAATTTATTAATTACGCCATTTCCTGCACCATTTCATGTATGATGCCAAAAAGCATTTCGATTCTTCATATGGCGCGTCAGCCATTGACAAATTAAAATGCATATGCATACATGTTCGTATAGTGTTTTGGTCGAGCCTTTGTGGAGAATCCTTTGGCCATTTGGGTGGACTTTTGCCACGTCCGCCCCAAAATGATCGGTAACCATGTACTTTATTGGTCCCAAAAAAAAAAGGGTTTTATGCGCCTCTGAGTAGTACTCGGGGGTTTTCGGGGGGCGCTGATCACGAATATGACATCCCTTTCGACCTATTTCGAACCTCGGACCCGAATTCGAACATTTTTTTAAAATAAAAATTTTAAAAAAATTGTTAAAAACGCCTTTCCTGGGGTTTTCGGGATCGCTAATCATGAATCAAACTTCAATTTTGGTCAATGCCGGTCCCCGGACCCGAATTTGAACCAAAAGAGAAAATTAAACTTTCACCAAATTTACATTTA
>SIJG01000011.1:2300070-2521223 GCA_023374025.1 Heterodera schachtii
CTTCCCATGCCATCCATCCGAGATGAAGGTGGACCGCTGTTCATTATTGTAATGCGCAGCTTGGTCGTGGAAGTTCGGATTGGAGAGACGAAGGGCGAAGCCGAGAGTTTGGACCCATTCATTCATTTTTATTTCATTTTTCATTTAAGGATCGGGGACGATCCTAAGGGAAGGGGGGAGTTGTAAGGATTATTCGACGCATTTCCCTCATTTAATTATTCCTTATTGGCCATTATCAATTCAATCACATTTATCCATTTCACACGTTTTTCCTTTTCTCATTGTAATATCTCTCCGCCCATTCTCTTCGCATTTCCCCTTTCCCCAGTGATCAGTCAGGCAGTTGTGATGGAACAGACTTCAATTATTATTCCGATTTCTCGCTTCGTTTAAATCCAACATCGAATGAATAAACACATCTTTAACAGTCAACGGGTCGTTTGGGGGTTCGGGGCTTGGTCAAAGGCGCCTTGGCTTTTCCCCATTCCCTCCCAAATTCCATCCGGGATGAACGGTGCATAGTTG
The DNA here is from genome assembly GCA_023374025.1 of Heterodera schachtii. NCBI lineage: Eukaryota > Metazoa > Nematoda > Chromadorea > Rhabditida > Heteroderidae > Heterodera > Heterodera schachtii. Next base: position 2,300,596 of record SIJG01000011.1, read on the forward strand.
TTCTGGGGGCACAGTGCGCATCCCTCACTATAGTTATTTTTAAATTTTCCAATTTTTCACGCTCTCTTTCTCCAGGATATTAGTCGTAGACTCACCATCCAAAAGGCAATTCGGTAGCGAATTTTGTCCTCTTTCTGATAGGTCTACTCAAATTTTCCAGAATTCCTAACCCCCTAGGAATTTTTTCGAAAATTTCCCCGATTTCAAGCCATTTTTGGCTTTTCAGATCACCATGAAGGAGTGATCTGATCAAGTTGGTCCAAAAGACTTTTTTGATCAGCATCAAAAGTTCGCCTAGCAGGAATTTTTTCAGATTTTTCTGCCAACTTGGAACTAAGTTTTTGGTGATTAGACATTTTGATGCATAACTTTTGTTACACCAAAAAGGGGGGCTGTTTGGGTCATGACCAATTTTTTAGATAAAGAAGAGAGTTATCGGATCAGTTTTTGGGTATATATTAGTGCCCTAATAGACGTTTCTTTTGGCGTAAAAAAGACCTTTTTGCCACCATTCATTTTTGAGAAAACCGATTTTTTCAAAAAAAAATTTTTTGATGCAATACTTTTGTGACTGACTGTACTATCTCGTCGTTTCTCTTTTCTTTGTAATTTCTCTCACTTTGGCGTACTATCTCTTCATTTTTTTAATAGAAAAAACAACATTTACGTCGCTCTATAGAATTTTTTTCCGTATTGCCATTGGCTCTGTTCCACAGTTTACGCGTCCATTGATTGACCACACTCAATTTTTTAGGTCATAACTTTTTTTTCTTATGTATTTGGTCAATCCAAACATTCTTGGTGTCATTCGAAAACTTCAACTCTAAAGAAGTTTTTCTTTTGCAAAATTTTGGGTATAAAGGCAACAGACAACAAATTATTTTTGATTATACGCGAAAAATGATGAATTTTGAGTCTTCTCATTGCAATTTTTTTCGTAATGCAAGTATTTGCTATTTTCTTATATTTACAAATTCCATAATCTTTAAGCTTTCGAATGATACCAAGAATGTTTCCATACCATTCCCTTTTTCTGCTCGCCCTCCCATTGGCAACCATTTACGGCGAAAAGATTAAAAAATTGTTTGGGTAAAATGTGATTTTTGTGTTTCTTCTTTCAACAAAAAGTAAGAATTTTGAATTTTAACTTTTTGTTCGAATTAGGGTCCGGGATTCGAAATTGGTCAAGATGAGTGTTGGATTCGGGTTCTTCGACCCCGAAAACCCTCATAAACAAGTTTTCACGAGTTTTTAGAACAAAAAAATTTTTCTTCCAAAAAGGGGGCCCACCATTTATAGTATTACCCAAACATTTATTTATTCATCAATTCCCTTTCATGACCAGGGCTGCAAAAAATATGCACGAAAACTGGTCAAAATATGCACATAAATATGCAAATAAAATCGTGAAATATGCACAAAAAAACTTGAAAATTAGGGGTGTAAATTAAAAAAAATTTTATTCCTCATAAATTTCATCGATTGTTTTTGCAATTGCAAATCAAAATTTCTCAAGATTTTCGGTAGCGAAGCTCACTGTTGACCAATTCGCGCACCCATTCAGATTTGGATTTAATTTTAGGCAAATCAAAATTTTTTTTGCTAAGGGATATTCAAACGAAAAATATTTGACAAAAATGGCAAAATATGCAGAAAAACCCAAAATATGCGGTACTAATGCACTTTACCCGACATAAACTTTTTTTTGTCTAAATTCATGTAAAATAGCTTCCAGCAGGGGTTTTCAAATTAAAAAAGACAGAGTCAAAGTCTCCAAACTGTTTGTTCTTCGACTTCTATTCGCCGTTGTAAAATCGATTTTGAAAAATTTTCGATGTTCGACAAAAAGTTCGGGTTACGGTGTACGGAATTAGTTAAAATGAACGCCTGATTCTTAACCAGCGATGCTGAAAACCCCCGGAAGCTATTTTACATGAATTTAGACAATAAAAAAAATTATGTCGGGTAAAGTGCATTAGTACCAAATATGCAAATAAAAGTTCCGATTTTTATACGCAAACACAAAAAAGAAAGTGTTTTTCCTACTATTTAGAGCATGGAGAAGCCAGGAAAAAATATTCATTTCCATATTTTGACAGCCCTGTTCATGACTATAAAAATTTTTGTTTTCCGCTTTATTTCTCATTATATAAAATAAAGTTTCCAACGCAATTAAATTTCTGCTCTTTGTTGTGTGACATCATCCGGAACTCGGCCAAATTGTGCTAATTGCCAAAAAATGAACCGACGGTAGGGCATTTTTGAAAAGTCACAAATCCGTCATTTATTTAACTAAAACTATTCACTTTTTCAGTTGGATTTGCAACGACATTTGGATGGACATTTTCCCTCATTTTGATCGTCCTCAACTCGGCCTCAAATTGGCACTGATTTCGCCACGTTTCAATTCGCTGGTGGACGCGCATTTTGATGGCAAAAGCGAATTGACGATTTGGAGAGACATCGAAATTACCAAGGGCATTGGAGCAAAACCGATACTATCTGTGCAAATGGAGGACAAATATTTGGATTTTCCGTTACCGGACCGTCCGCTGCCCAACAAAATTCATTTTCATTTCCTTCAGATTGAGTAATTAAAATTAAAAAAAAAAAACAAATTTTTATGTGGCAATAAAGTTCGGGAGCAGGTCGTTTCCCCCCCCCGAAAAATTTAAAAAAAAATGGCTCTTGTGCAGTTTAGGCCCCATATACAAAAATTTTTTTTTTACATTTCAGAATAAAATATGCCAATCTATCGGTTTTCGTGGTCGCTGATCGCGAATCCGGTATTCATTTCGTCCAATTCCAAATCCCGGACCCGAATTCGAACAAAAAGTCGAAAATTAAAATTTTTGGTTTTCATATTATTGGTCAGCATTGTTTAAATACACGGAAACGAACTGAAAGTCATCAGTGCTTCAATTAAAAATCATTTAAACTATTTTTAGACTAAAAATGAAAAATTTTAATTTTTCGACTTCTTGTTCGAGTTTGGGTCCGGGATTTGGAATTGGCCGAAATGGATGCCGGATTCGCGATCAGCGACCCCGAAAACCTATAGATTGGCTTCTTTTATTCTAAAATGTAAAAATTTTTGTATATGGGGCCTAAACTGCACAAGAGCCAAAAAAATTTACAAACAGAAATTTTTTCATAAAAAAATTCTTAGGAAATTTCTTAGTAAGAAAATTTCAAGAAAAAAATTTTTCAGCGAGATTTTCCGAAATTTTATGATTAACTACTAAGTTTTTTCGAAAGTTTTCCAAAAAAAAATCGCTGAAAAATTTTTCAAAGAATTTTTTTCTTGAAATTTTCTTACTAAGAAATTCCTAAGAATTCTTTTATGAAAAATTTCTAGGTTTGAAAATTAAAAAAAAAATTCGGGTGGGAAACGACGGGAGGGGGGGGGGGGGGGGGGGAAATGAAGTGCGCCCATAAAATTCATTCCATTTTCAGGTACATTGATCACTCCGTCATCGCTTTTCTTCGTTCAAATCGCCAAATTTTCGACAAAAAAGGCACCTTTTTACAGTTGTGGATTCCTTGTTCGAACCCCACGGATGATGAGCAGCAGCAGCCGATTTGGAACATTGTTGTTCGTGAAATATGGCCAATTTTTGCGCCAAACATTCGCCACTTGGGCTTTACCGATGGTCATGATTTGGACAAATTGCGTCATCTCATTTCACCGACAATTCTCACTGATCTCAACCAACTGAATTCAATCGGTTCATTTGATCTGTTGCCCGAGGCAATTGGTGATGATTTTGATGGGCCAAACTCAACAATTTCTGCTGCTCAAGCATTGTCCAAATGGTTGCACTCCCCGAGAAAAGATGGGCAGCCCAAGCGATTGCGTTGTTGCAAAAAATTGAATGAACAGTGGATCCTCGAATGGATCAACAATTTCAAGAAGGTGTTGTAGTCCGGGGGGGGGGGAGCAGGACAAAACGTCGTCGCCGAAACGTCGCCGCAATTTTTTTTTTAATTTTAGAATAAAATAAAGAAAAATTATCAAAAATTTAGAGTTACCTAGTCTAAATCAAAAAATTATAGAAAAATTCGAAAAAGTTTATTAAGAAAAATGCAATGTAAAAAAATTTCTGTTTTTTGTTATTTTTTTCTGGAAATTCAGAAAAATTTAGTTTATTAACACTTAGGTTTTCAAAAAAGCTAAAATAAATGGAATTTTCTTGAAATTTAAGTTTTTTTGTTATTTTTTGCGGCGACTATTCCGGCGACGTTTTGAGGTGTACCCGGTCCGGGAATGGCATTTCAATGTTTCTATAATTTTCGGAAATCGAAATTCCGACCCCAAAAACGCCGGAAACCGGAATTCCGTGCTGCCCTCCATCCCTGGCTGGTGTGGTCCCACATTTTTGGCAAATGACTGATCTTTGTTTTCCAATCAAATTGTTTAGCAATTTCTCCGTGCCACCATTTCTTCCGTCAGCTACCAAATTCATTTTTCTGTTCATCCGCCGTCAATGCCAATGGTACAGCCATTTGAATTTGTGGTGAACGAATGGACAAATGAAAAACTGACACTGACCAAAGCAAAGGAAAATGTGTGGGACAACAACTGTTGGATAAAGAAGCGATGCAAAATTATTGAGGAGACCGAGGCGGCGGTTCAGCAGCAGAAGAACGATGCAAATTGGGACAATTTTAACATTGTGTACTTTTGGCTTTCTAGTGTCACTAATAGCATCGGGTAAAAAAGGGATTGGATTTGATTTGGTTCCGAATTTGAATTTTTTGCGCTTAATTTAGTCCATTGTCTCCGCCACAAACAGCAGAAGACGACGAAGCGGGACAAAGCAGCGAAAAAAGTGGGACAAAGCAGCGAAAAAAGATGGACAAAGCAGCAAAAAGGAGGGACAAAGCAGCGAAAAAGAGGGACAAAACAGCGAAAAAGAGGGACAAAGCAGCGAAAAAGAGGGACAAAGCAGCGAAAAAGAGGGAGCAAAAAGGAGGGACAAAGCAGCGAAAAAGAGGGACAAAGCAGCGAAAAGGAGGGACAAAGCAGCGAAAAGGAGGGACAAAGCAGCGAAAAAGGGCCGTCTTCTGCTGCTGACAATGATGAGTGACGGACAAAACAACAAAAACAAAACAATGATCAGCAGAAGAAATGAATTAATTGAGAATGACCGGCCAATCATAATTCATCAATGATCAAATGCATTTTTGGAAGAAAACCCTTTAATTGGTAAATAAATCGGATGTATAAAACTGGCAAAAATGTACGAAAACACAATATTTTGAGATTTGTACAAAGTAATCAAAAAAATTTTCGGGATTGCTGATCACTAGGGCTGGGACAAATATTTGTTAAAAATCCAGAAAAAATAAAGGTATACCGTATTTGCTCTTTTTATCACCCCGGGGGGATTATTTTTCAACCTCCTCAGAAAGGGGGGGGGGGCGTTATTAGATACGGGGGGAAAATGGAGAAAGGGGGATTATTTTTCGACTGATTTATTTAGTGTAAAATTATTGAATATGTCGCCAAATTGTCATCGCATCAAAAAAAAAAAACTATTTTGGCGTTTCATTACTTTTTTTGGAAAATTTGTTAACAAAAATGCAATAAAAACAGAAAATACACCCCCTAAGAATCGACCCAAAAATTTCAGAAAAATACACTCCTAAGAATCGACCGAAATTTTTGAAAATTCACCCCTAATAAATGAAAAATTATCTAAAAAATTCCTTTCAAAAATTTGATCATTCCGTATAAAAATGTGTTATGATGCATAAAACTCAAAAAATGGAGAATTTTTGGTTGCCCGAAATAACCTCCGAATTTCACCTCAGAAAAATTTCCATTTTTTGGCAGTTTTTAAGGCATATTTTATGCATATTTGGCATTTTTTAGTGCATATAACTTCGAACCCTACATATAATGATGGGGTTGCCAAATTCCTTTTCCAGAAATGCTTAATGTTAGTTCAAATTATTCAAAAAACAACGACAATCACAGAATTATGACCAAAATAAGAAATTTCTTTAAAAAAATAACTTTTAAAATTTCTTAGGGTTGAGCCACTCAAAATCAATACAAATCTTAGAAAATATTTGTATACAAATTGGCAACCCTTAAACTTTTTATCGTTATTTAAATTTGGTTTATTGCGAAATGATAAATTTTTAATTGTTATTATTATTAATTTATCCGGCGACGCTTGTCAGCGCCGCTAGGCGCCCAAATTCCTTAAAAAAACCTAAAAAAAATTTTTTTTAATGAAAAAGTGGAGTGAGAAAAAGCACAGTATACCAAATGTTTATCAACAACAATAAATTCAATTATTAAAAGTAAATGTAAAAGAAAAAAATTCATAAAACACAAAAAGAAGAGAAAAAAATATTATAGAATTTTGATCAAAATTTCCCGCCTTAATCATTCATCAAAAAATAATAATCCATGGCATGCGATCAGGAAGATTAAACATCCTGGCACACTGATCACTGGCCAAACGCATGACAGTCGCATGGCCATGCGCTTTTGGCCAACGCTGAATTTTGTCCACCTGTGAACGTGCAGAGTGGAACTCATCCATCTGTGTGAAAAAATTATGGGAAATTTCAAGCAAAAAAAAAAAAACGAAATTTCGGGCAAACCAAGCTTTAACTCTAAATTAAAAATGGTACGCAATTTTTTTTATATTTCTTAAAGTTTGGAAAAATTAAAAAAACTCACACGAATGTGATCGCCACGGTCAGTGATCGACAACAGAACGCCGTTCTTGAACGCCTTGGTGTCCCGCGGTGGCATAAACAAATAGGAACCACTAAATACGGTAGGAAATTTGATACTGTCACATTAATGAGAGCGAGAAAAATGTATAGGAAAATGAGAAAATAGACAGTAGAAGACTTATGAGAGAAACGTGATTCCTCCTCCAACGTGAATAGAAAGAGAGAGACAGCGAAAGAGTGTGGAAAAGTACAGGACAGACAATTAGAGAATGGACGAGAGCATAATTTGGTTGACTGCAAGCGAAGAGAGAGAAGAGTGCAGAAAAATGAGAAAACAGACACAGTAAGAGAGGATCGATAGAGATGGTTACCTCACAAAAAATGAGAGCAACAGAGATACAGCGACAGAGTGTGGAAATGAACAGGACAGACAGACAGTTAGAACATTACTTCCGGTGCTAGGTCGTTCCACAAAAAAGCTCAGTGTGGGCGTTCCACAAAAAAAGTTCAGTGTGGGCGATCCACAAAAAAAGTTCAGTGTGGGCGATCCACAAAAAAGCTCAGTGGTCGATAAAATTAAATAAATAAATTTAATTATTCAATTCACAAAACACGGTGCCGTCCGGTTAACACTAATGTACGGCGGGACGCAAGTCATTTTCAAATTTTTTAATTTTTCAATTTTTCACATCGCTTCTCGCCAATTTTCTCCATTTGTAGTAGACACAGCCGGACGCCATTGATACCGTTTTGTAGAGCTCATCGAGCTGTACAAAAAAGCCACTGGTATCGGCAAGCTTAGCTTGGGTTAGCCATCGACAGGATTAGGGGCGAGGCTGAGAGTCGTCCGGCAGATGTTCCCGACCCATGACGGGCTCCAAGTGAACGGATCAAGAACCGGAACCAGCGCAATTTGCCTCATTTCTTGCTCACACTGTGCCAATTCGAACAATTTAGCCGCCGGCGGTAGGGGCGACGTCGGTTCAGCGGAATTTTGAATTTTGGCGCCACGAGCAACAGCAGAGGAGGGACAACAACAACTCGTTGCTGGCGTTGTTACAATTTCTGCGGCTGCTGCAGCAGCATTTTGTCGTCGTTTTTCGATCGACAATTTGGCCTGAAAAATTAGAATTTTCCATTTAAAAAAAAATTTTATGAAAATTCCGCCGAGACAAAACTCCGCCAAGGCAAGCAATTTTGAAACTTAGAAATTTTTTATGAAAAAAATTTTAGAAAATTTTTTTTTATTTGAAGTTTCTAATTGTAAGAAAAAATTTTTTATGATTTTTTTTTTGAAAAATTTCTAAGTTTGAAATTTTAATTTTTTTAATTTTTGCGGAAATGCATGCTTTTACGTTTGCTACTGCTGCTGCTGCCTTATCGCGTCTTTCGGCATGGTATTGTCCGATTGGAACAATTTTTGTGTGGTTGTGCGATCTTTTGTAGTACACATCCCACGCTTGGTGTTCTGTTAAATACATAAGGCAATTTCGAAAATGATGTGAAATTTTTTTAAAAAATTTACTAACTTAGAAATTTTTTAAGAAAAAAGTGTTAGAAAGTTTTTTTATAAGAAAATTCAAAGAAAAAAAAATTTCAAAATTATGGTGAATTACTGTTTTTCAAAAAAAAAATTCCAAAAAATTGCTGAGAATTTTTCTAAATTTTTTCTTAGAATTTTCTTATGAAAAAACTTTCGAAGATTTTTTTCTTGAAAAATTTCTAAGTTAGCAAATTAAAAAAAAAATTTTCGGGGGGAAACGAGCTGCTCTTTGGATTTTTTTCTCCAGGAAACCCAGGTCCAGTCTCTTTTTTTAAATTCCTCTCTAGCCATCCGAATTTTTTTAATTTTCAGACAATTCCTGAAACCCGAAAACTTCGAAAAATGCCCTTTTCAGCATGTGCCTGTGTCCAGGCCTGGACATTTTTTTTATAGTAAACAGGTCAAACATGAAACCCAGGCCCAGCAGCAAGGGCGTAGCCAGACCCTTGGCTTTGGGGGGGGGGCTGAAGTCGAAAATTCGATTTTTAGGGGTGTATTTTTCTTTTTTCAGTCGATTTTTAGGGGTGTATTTTACTAAATTTTTTGCCGTTTTTCACCAAAAAATTACCATTTTGGTCTCCATTTTTCAAAAATATGGTAAAATGGGGGTCCGGCGGTGCCGATCAGGGATGGGCGAAACTTCGAGCTTCGTGCTTCGAGCTTCGAAAACTTCGCGGTTTTTGGGCTTCGAACTTCGTGCTTCGGCTTCGGGCAATTTACCCGAAGTTTCGGGAAAAATACACCCCTAAAGATTGAATTTTCAAAATGAAAAATACACCCGTAATTATTGATCTTAATGTGAGTAATTGTGATAATGTTTATGAATTTTATAGATTTATTATTAAACAGTTCGCCAAATTAATTCAAAATTAAATATTTTTCAGTATTATTTTATATTCTACATATTGTATAGCTCTTTATATTCGTTTTAACATATTTCACATTTTTAGCTTGAAATGCCACCACAAAGCAAATATATTAAATATTTTAAAATTTCTCATGGAACAGCGAAGTGTTTAAGCTGTAGTTATTCTTACAGCTCAAAATCTGCAACTTTTCCGAAGACGTGTCTACGTGAACATTTGCAACGACATCATCCGGACAAATATGATCAATTGACGAAAGAAGAGGAAAAAGCAAACGGCCAACAACCAATTCAAACTCTTTTGTTGGCAAGTTCAAGTACTGATCGCTTGTGCCTGAGACAGTCACCGGCCAAAATGCCAAGAAATGAGTCGCCGTTCTCTTCTTCACAGCCAACAATCATCAAAAGCTTTTGTAATTATTCACTCTTTCAAAATTTCAAAATCTATTTAAGCACAATGGAGTTCGGAGGGAGAAATGACAAAAAAAATTGATGACGCAGTAATGGCACTTATTTGTTCGGCATCATTGCCTCTCTCTTTTGTTGAAGACGAAGCCTTTAAAAATTTATTGACAATTTTGGCTCCAATGTACAAAATAAGGTCTAAAATAATAATGTACTTGAAATTTAAAAATTTTTTAGAAGTCGACGGCATTTTACAAGTGAGGTTCTGAGGAATTTGTATGTGAAGGTGAAAAACCGAGTAAAAGCGGATATTCAAAAAACGGACTTCATTTCTCTTACAATTGATGGCTGGAGTTCACTCGAAGGAAAACATTCACTGTTAAGTGTTACAGTTCATTACATTGATTACAATATGGAACCAACGTTTCGCGTAATGGAAGCAGTTCCAATTAAGGTTTTTAAGGGAAAAAATATCCTTTACAGTCAATTTATGGCAATCATACTGGCGAAAAAATGTGTGGTTTGCTGAGCCAAGTGCTTAATGAATATGGTGTGAACCAGGGATGGCACGGAATTCCGATTTCCGACTTCCGATTTCCGATTTCCGACATTTTTGGGGTCGGAATTCCGATTTCCGATTTCCGAAAAAAATTTGGACGTCGGAATTCCGACTTCCGATTTCCGAAATTTTTGATAAAAAGTCGGAAATTTTCGGAAATTTTTTTTGAATTTTTTTTTCAAAAAATTAACAATTTTTTACAATTTTGGTTAATAAATTGCATTGAAATTTTCAAAAATTTCCCGGCGGCGCCTATCGGCACCGCCGCACCCTAAGAATCATATTTTTCTTCAGAAATTTTTGCCTCAAAATCGCTAAATTTAGTCATTTTTGGACAAAATTTGTTAACAATTTGATTAAAATTATAAAAATTTTCCCCGGCGGCGCCTATCGGCACCGCCGGACCCCCCCGCCGTGTTTTCAAAAATTTTGAAAAAACGCGCCGCAAAAAAAGGTAAAATTTTTGATGAAAATCATTGAATAATTTTTTAAGGCACATATCTATTTAAATAGATCAAAAAATTTTTGAATCATCTTTTACTTGGTTAAGAATTAAAAATTTAGCCTATTATAATATTTAAAAAATTTTTTTTTTATTATATTTTATATTTTTTGAAAAATTTCCGATTTCCGACTTCCGAATTCCGATTTCCGACGTTTTTGGGGTCGGAATTCCGATTTCCGACTTCCGAAAAATTTTTGGGCCTCGGAAATCCGATTTCCGATTTCCGAAAAATTTTGGACCCCCGGAATTCCGATTTCCGATTTCCGAAAATTTTTGGGGCCTCGGAATGCCATCCCTGGTGTGAACGCTGAAAAAGTGCACCTTATTGTTCGTGACAACGAAAGTGCAATGCAAAAAGCGACTCGTATTGCCGGTTTTGAATCAATGCATTGCACTTCCCATAATTTTAACTTGGTTATTTTGATTAATTATAAATATCATGATTATCTTTTTTTTAATTTAGTGTGTATGGGATGCCTTGAAAAAGCTGTCAATCGATGCATTATTAGAAAAAATTAAAAAATCAATCAGAAAGATCCGGAAGTCACGGGTTTTGGGCGATGAATTTTCGGCACTTCAAGACGAATCTGGAATTCCCCAGCGTAATTTAGTCAAAGTAGCCACAATCTGTTTTTTAATATATTTCTATGTTTTTTTAGGGAATAACGGTCCGGTGAAACAGCGTTTTTTTAATGCTCGGACGATTTTACGAAAATGAGGAGGCCCTGGTGTTAATGCCGGCAAAAGACAAAAATTTTCCAGTGTTTTCACCGGTTGATTGGAAAACAATGATGAGAAGCATTTGCGAGCTTCTTCGGCCAATTTACCGTGCGACCTTAAAAGTCCAATCAAGAAAGGCCGGACTTTCATCCGTTGTCCCTTTACTAAAATACATCGATTTTGAACTTCGCCGTCTGAGCACCGATTTTCCGGTTGTACGAGACCAATTACGGACTTCGTTTGCAAAAAGATTTGAAGGCACATTGATAATTATTTGATTCGTTTTAAATATATTTTAAGGGTGGGAATACAGCGAAAAATTATTGGTCGCAACACTGCTTGACCCTGCGTACAAGGGAGCCTTTTTCAAAGATGCTGTCATTTTTGAGCGTGCCAAAGATATGTTGCTTAACGAAGCGGAAAGAATTGCCATTAAATGTGTTGAGGTACAATAACATTTTTTAATTTTTGCTTTTAATTTCTGATTTGTGCTCTTAAGTTTGATATCACTGAACTATTGGCGGTGCCTGAAATTGAAGCGACTGAAGATCCGTTTTTGGCATTTGGAACTGACATAGTAGAAAATGACAATACTTTTATGCTTCCAATCTCTCCAACACCATCACCATCATTAGCTAGCGCCAAGGCTATGGCAGCTGGGGTAGAACATTTTTGTTTTATTTTAAATATTTTTACACATTTTAGCAAGTGGCTGATTATTTAAATAGCCAAATTGTCGACTGTGAATCCCACAATTTTTGGGCAAATCAAATTCAAGCAGCCAAATACCCATTACTTATTCCTTTAGTCAAAAAATATCATTCGGCTCCATGCACATCAGCCGAGAGTGAGCGGATGTTTTCTGCGGCTAAACTTATTGTGACAGATTTGAGAAAAAGATTAGCAGGAGAAACGTTGAAAGAACTCCTTTTTCTTCAACAGAATTTGCCTCTTTATGGATTTAAATTTGAAATTTAATTGAATTTTACTGTGTGGATAAATTTTTGGATTAAAAAAATTGAAAAACTTCGTGCTTCGAGCTTCGAAAACTTCGCGGTTTTTGGGCTTCGAACTTCGAACTTCGTGCTTCGGAAAAAAATGGGCTTCGTCTTCGGCTTCGAGTGCCAAGCTGAGCTTCGCCCATCCCTGGTGCCGATAGGCGCCGCCGGGAAATTTTTGAGAATTTTAATGCAATTTTGTGAAGAAAATTGCTTAAAATTTCAAAAAAAATTACTGAAAATTTTTAATTTTTGGGTTTCAGGGGGGGGGGGGGGGCTTTAGCCCCCTCAGCCCTCCCCCCCTGCCTAAGCCCTTGCCCAGCAGGTATTTTTTCCCCCAAAATTCTGCCGGTGTCTAAAAACAGTCAAATAAAAAAGATTGGAAAAAAAACATTTAAAAACTTCCAAAAACCGACCATTTTTGATGGCAGTAATTTTGTACGGTCATCCCTTGCGTGAACATGGCAAATAAATTCGGCTATCATTCAACCGATGCTTCATCAGTGCGTTGTCCTTTCTGTACTGCTCCAGGCCGGCATCCGAACAAATTTGGCACACAAATTTCATGAGGAAACGGCGATTGCCCGTCCTACCAGGGGAGTACACGAATTTGGGAGGCGTTCCATGGGCCATGGCTAAATTTGGAGGGGAGGGGGAATAATTAGATTTTTTAGTAAGTAAATTGCTAGGTCCATGCACATATCCGTGGCGAAAGGGGAGGGCGTGCTTACCCACATGAAATGAAATTTTAAAAAATTTCCAGGAAAAATGTATATTTCAGACCGTAAATTTACGAAAAAATTTTTGTTTTTTTTCTTCTAAAATTAGGTTTCAAATGGCCATTTAGGTTAAAAAAATGGCTAAAATTTAATTTATTCCCACGGCGCCGAAAATTCAGAAAATTTTACTAGGCCCAAAAAAAAACTTTTTCATTTTCGGGCCTGGTTAGAATTCTTGTCTCTGAAAAGGTATTGAAATTGATTACTTTCTAAAATATACCATTGCAGAGCTTAAATCCATAACTTTTTTTTTTATAAATCGGTTATAGAATTATAAGTAATCCAAAAAAAAAAAAAAATGAAAAAATCGGTGTTTAATCAGTTATCACTTGCCATCCCTCACCTCTCCCCTCGGCGGATATTCAATTTTTCTACCTTTTTGTTGTTGGCATTTGCCGTGGCACCGTAACGACCGCCATTTTTCAAAGATTTGTCGTGGTTGTTTGCGTTCATAATGATTACGTCGTATTTAGTCTTAATTTCATGTAAATGACAGCTACATATAAGTTCAATGGGGGGCTCAAGTACAGTTTATGCGTCCAATGGGCTTTTGCGCGTCCAATCAAATTTTTCATTTGGTGGCCATGTTTCGGATAACCCTGCGCTTTAACTCAACATGTAGGATGGCACGACTTAATCATTGACAAAATCGGATATTGAAGGTCGAACACTTGGCATTTTTGCGGAATTTTCCCTAACACAAAAAAAACTACGACAAAAGGTCGTTGTATTAACGAATCTAGCTATGAAAGGAATACGATTTACGTGTTCATGACTAGTAATTCTGAGAAAATATTCAATATTTCGGGAATTTCGAAAAAAATATACTAGCAAATCTTTGCGGAATATTGCCAATGCCAGAAAATTTTAAGTAGAAATTTGATTGGACGCATAAAAGTCCATTGGACGCATAAACTGTACTTGAGCCCAATGGGGTAGGTAGATGCCTCGAAAAATGGTCAAATTTTCTAATTATATTTTTTTTTTCAAAATGCTAACTTTTGACCCTAAATGCTGATTTTTAAAATTTTAATCTGAAAGCCCTGGCAATAATTAAATTTCATTTTTTTTATGTTAAGATTGAAATATATGCAAAATTTGGAGAAAAAAGATGCGAATGCAAAAAATGGGGGAGGCATTCATCATTCATTTTATTTATTTGTCCTTTTATTTGCAGCTGCTCTGCTGCTGGGGATTGAGACCGGATTTTTTTGGGCGACATGAGAGGGAGAGATTTCAAAAAAATAAAAATAAATCAAAAATGTTAATAAATAGGGATGGGTATTTTTATGTTTTACATATTTTTTCTGCGGCTTAGTTATAAAGAGAAAAGCCCAAAAATAGCATTTTCTCCGAACATTTTTTGATTTAGAGAGCGACTTATAAAAATATAGAAAAACCTTGTTTTTTCCAATTTTTAATACATATTTTAGCACATATTTTATTACATATTTCAGGATTTTTAGCACATAAAAATCCCATCCCTATTAATAAATCATCAAAATTTAATTAAATTTTAACAACCCGTGTGCTTAAAAATTGTATTTTCATGAAAATTAAAAAAAAAATTAAGTATGGAAGCCCGGCTTAGTTAGGCCCAAAATATCAAGAACCCGTCTAATTTTGTTAAACTCATAAAATTTTAAGATCTTGAACAGACTGACCTTGTCATGATACAAATAATACATATGTATGACATTGATGTCGAAAAGAATTGTAATGGACACCCCATTATGAAAAAACATATCCAAATTCTGAGAAAAAGCACAAAATACATTGATCATATTTATAAATTAGAGTAGTTTGTAGTTTTATTAAAGAAATGAAAATAAAAGCAATTAATAAAATGGATTTTAATTATTTTCATTTTATAAAAATGAATATAAAAATAATAATATTATTTTTCTTATTACTGCTTAAAAACATTAATAAAATTTATGCTGGTGGAATAAAAGAAGAAAAAAACTTTGACGAAATATTTGGCCAAAGATGGAACGAAAAAGAGGAGGAAAATGGAGGAAATGAAAGTGATCAAAATGGAATAATTTTTAGAGAAATGGATGATCAAAATGAGGCAAAAAATGATGAAAAGATTCAACAAAATATATTTAATGAACAATTTGGTCAAATTTTTGATGAAAATTTGGAAGTGAAAGATGAAGAGGAGAGTGAAGATATGTCCACAAATGTTGATGATGAATTGGAATAAATCTCAGAAAATTGTGGACAAATTTGTGATCAAATTCGAATTTTAAATGACAAGCAAAAGAGAGAAATTTTGGAAAAATTCCATAAAATAAAAGAGAAAATTAAGTAAATGGGAAAGAAATATTCAACAAAAGAAAGGAATAAAATTGATAGAAAAACTGCACAAAAATTGGGAGTCAATCGGGATAAAATTTACAAATGGAAGAAAGAATTTGGAATGAACAAAAACCGAATTATTCGGATGAGGAAAAATTTGAAATGTTAAAGCAATTTGATCAAATATATGACAAAATAAAAATGAAATTAAACAAAAATTGGAGGGAAAAATAAAAATAAATCAAAAAATAATAGTAAAACATTTGGGCATTGATTTCAGCAGTATTTATAGATGGAAAAACAATTAAAAAATGGAAAATTGGTGAACAATCAAAAAATTAATGATATTAAAAAAGAGAAAATTATGGAAAAATATATTAAAATAAAAAGAATTTACGCAAATGGGAAAACATTCGGAGAAGGAATGGAAAGAATCTAGAGCAAAAAATAAACAAATTTTTGGAGTGAGTGATAGAACGATTGAAAGATATTTTTGGGATCGCTGATCACTAGGGCTGGGACAAATATTTGTTAAAAAATCCAGAAAAATAAAGGTATAAGAAGAGAGAATTGACTATTTACGAAAAGGTATTTTTCTGAAAATTTAGTGTCGATTCTTAGGGTCGGGTCAGTTCGGCGCGGACTGTTTCGGCGCCGCCAATTTTGAAATGTTATAACATTTTTCTTAGTCAGTTAAAATTAGCAAATCTGATATCATTTGAAAGCTCTATATATGCTTAACATTTTCATGTCAAAATAGAAATAAAAGATGCAAGTGTAAAAAATTAATGACAAACGGCGCAGAAAAAGCCATGAAAAAAAGGAATTTTTGAGGTTTTTTAGCCGTAATGTCAAAAAGCACCAAAATTGGGGCAAGTTTTAAACAAAATTTATTAACAAATTGCATTCAAATTTCCAAAATTTTCCCGAATGGCACCTATCTGCAGCGCCGAACTCACTCCCCTCCCCCGTTCTCCAAAATTCCTTGGAAAAATGTGCCGCAAAAATTTTTTGTTAAAAATCTGATTTTTTAGATCAAAATTGCACTGAAATATATGGTTTGCTAATTTACTCCCCAAAATCGTTAAATATGATAATTGGAGGCGAAAAATACAAAAGTTGATGCTATATTATTGAAAAAAAATGTTATACAAGCGATTTAAGCAATTTTTGTTAAATGTTCTCATTTTTGACCATAAAACCTTTTTTTTTGGCCTTGATGTTCTTATTTCAGCAAAATCTCGATGGCACCCCTGCACATAAGCCCACCCACTTTCATTTTGTCTGCTCTCTCATTTGCCTCCCATAACCAATGCCAATGCCAACAAAACAACACAGAATTAATTGATTTTCCTTCATTTCTCTCCCAAAATCCATTTGTGTTCCGCACTCATATTAGTAAATCGTTGCTTTTTTCACATTACTTTACCTTTTAAATCTGCTGATTCAAAAATTTTTTTTTGGTTTTTGTTTAATTTTGTATTATTTTACTGTATTAATTCTAATGATTCCCCCTATTTTTATAAAGTAATTAGCGGTGCTACCGGCGAAGTGTTCGATTGGAAAATAAAATGAATAATCCAAGTATGAGAAAAATGTGAACAAAAATTTTAATACATTAATTTTCGTTTTTAAGACGCCTCAATTATTTGTTCATGTTTTATCTGGATTTGCTCTGACATTTGGATGGACATTTTCCGCTTTTTTCATCTTCCTCAACTCGGCCTCAAATTGGCACTTATTTCTCCTCGTTTCGATGCTTTAGTGGACAACCATTTCAATGTTCATGCCAAGAAAACGATTCGACGGTAAGGAATTTTTAAAATTACAATTTTTCATTTAAGAATTTTGGCTGAAGTTTTACGGGATCGGGAATATTGGGAAAAACCCGGCCTGGGACTTGTCTTTCAACCAGGACCAATCTGGAATTTCATAGAAAAACAAATCCAATAAACTTAATGTAATTATTTATCGACTCAAAATCTTAAAAATTTATTTGTCTTCTGTTTTACACTTCAGCAGAAAAGCTAATATTAAGACAAAAAATTTCCAGATAAATAAATTATGAAAATCACTTTTTTAAAAATAAAATTTTCATTTTCCCCTAATTTCTGTCATTATTTTTCATTAACCATTTAAATGACCATCATTTGTACCTGTGCTGAATTTTCCCGGTTGATCTACTGGTAGTAGCGGAACCTAGGTTTTTCAAAATCCGAGACTGGAAACTCAGACATGGGAGGGTCGGGAATTCCCAGCTCAGCCCCAGTCCCATAATAATCGTATTTTTAACGTTTAAGCTGGATTTGCAACGACCTTTGGATGGACATTTTGCCGTTTTTTGATCGTCCTCATCTCGGCCTCAAATGGGCACTGCTTTCGCCCCGTTTCGATGTTTTTGTTGACAACCATTTCTGTGGCAAAACGGAATTGACAATTTGGAGTTTAACAATTTACAAGGACATTAACACGGACGAACCTAAGCTTCATATAATTAGCAATGCTATTATGCATGGGCCGTTGCCACTACCGGAACGTCCGTTGCCCAAACAAATTCGCATTAATTACCTTCAGATAATGTAATTTTTGATTTAAAGCATTGGGTCATATAATTTATTAATTTTCAGCAAAATAATTCATTAATAATTTTAAATTATCAACAAATTGTGACGAATGATTTGGTTTAATGAAGTTGGTTTAAGGTACATCGATCACTGCGTCATCTCGTTTCTCCGTTCCAATAACCATGTTTTTGACAAAGGCACCAATTTGAGATTGTTTGTGAGCCCATATGATGATAACTTTGTCCAGCCGATTTGGGATATTTTGGTCCGCCAAATTTGGCCCCTTTTTTCAACAACAAATGATCACTGTTTGTATTTGAATAATGGCGATCACCTGAATAATTTGATTCATCTCACTTCGCCAACCATTCTCTCCGATCTCTACCTGACTTCAATCGATTCCCATGGGCAATTCCCCGATGTGATTGATGATGAACGCAAGAGTTCAACTGCTGCTGGGCGAGCGTTGTCCAAATGGTTGCACACTCCGACCACCGATGGCTGGCCAAAGCAATTGCATTGCAATGACTATAATTCAGCAGGAAGCCTTGAATGGATCAACAATTTCAAAGAGGTCGGTCTCCGCAACAGGATGAACAGGACCCGGAACCTGGAAAATTCTGGCATTTTCCTAATTTTGGTCAATTTTCGAAGTATTTTTTAATTTTATAAAAGAAGTACTGAAATATGAACTATGCCAAAATATTTATAAAATTCTGTAATTGGGTTCAAATTTACGAAATTCCTAAATACTTAAATGTTTAAAAAAACAAAAAAAAATCATTTTAATTCACAAAAATAAAAAATATTAGAGACCGGTAAAAAAAATTTCCGGGAGCGGGATCGGGAGTTCAAATTTTTTCGGGACGGAAGTCCCGGGCGGGAGTAATTCGAAAATTTAATGAAAACTCAGAAAAATATTTTTAATGCACAAATTTTAAGGACAATCCTTTTATTAAAGAAAAAATATACAAAAAAAATTTAGTAAGCAGAAATTTGAAATAAAAAAATTAATTTTAGGGTCAAAAATCAGAAAATGTTTTCAAATTACCTATTTCAAATAAATTCTTTTTTATAATTTATTCTAACAAAAAAATTATTAACTTTATATTTTATTTTCGACTCATTTTATTTATTTGAACAACTTTTTGCGGCGTATTTTTTGATTGAAAAAAGTTACACCAAAAAATAGGTGGTGCAAGACTTATTTATCACCCTGTATAGCCTTTGGCTCTTGCTTTATTTAGGCATTTCTCCATGCCACCAGTTGTGCCCCATACAATATTCATTTTGGACTGTCTTCATCAGCGCCAATTATTGAGCCATTTGAATTTGTGAACGAACGGACCGGAGAAAAGCTGACCCTGCACAAACAACCATGGAATTTCAGCTTAACGCATTGGGTGTTGAAGCGATGCCGAATTGGGGAGACGGCGGCGGTTCAGCGGGAAGGCGTTCAATTGGGCCAATTGAACACTGTCCACTTTTTGATAGTTGGTGGCAATAACAGCATTGGGTAATTCAACACAACAACAACAATATTTGCTGGCGCTTTTGAGTTTTGTGGCCAAATTTTGAATTTTTTAAAAAAACCAACAGAAGCTGCGTAGAATTGGAAACCTTAATTTATATTGCATAAATTAACGAAGGAGCGTTTGCTTTCTGCTTTTTCCCACCATTTTTATGAATAAATTAGCACAAATGGAAAATAAATTGTATAGGGGACGGGACAAATTACGCAAAATTTTCATCGATTTTTTTTTGAAATTTATGATAAATTAGTAAGTTTTTTCTAAAAATTTTTCCAAAAAATAGCTAAAAAATTTTATTTTTTCAAAATTTTTCCAAAAAATAGCTAAAAAAATTTTTTAAAACTTTTCCTTGGTATTTTCATATAAAAAAATTGTCTAAGAATTTTTTTCTTGAAAATTTCCAAATTTTTTAATAAATTTCTTTGGCGAAATTATGTCCCGGCGAAATTTTGGGGTGCCCCATTGTATCCCCTCCTTCCTCATTCTTCCACCCCACCCGATAATAAATGCGAGTTCATCTGGCGTAAAGAGTTCAAAGACTTTGGATCAGACCTATTTGAAGAAATCTTAGCTCAAATTGTGGTTTCAGCGCGCTTGGTTTTTACATTTATACGCTCCATCTGTTGATTTAAAAAAAAACCAGAATTTTTCCACAAAACGGAAGAGTATTCACAATATCTTTTTTTTGTTAGTTTTTTGATTTGAATTCGCAATATTTCTTAGCCCATTGTCCCCGCCACAAATAACGGGTCAAAGCAGCGAAAATTTCGAATAAACTCAGCGGAAGTGAATTAATTGCATTTGAGAAATGACCGACAATCATTTTGAATGGGATAATTTGATGCATGTTTTTTAATTGCTTGATCTTTCATATGACTATTCTAATTTGGATTTTTTAATTTGATTGTTTTTCTTACTTAAAAATGAAATATTTGATAAGAAAAATTAAATATCATAGTGTATATCTGTATATATCATTGGGACCATTTACATTAACAAAAAATAAAAAATATGGCTTCACAAAAATATTTAAATGTAAGCTTTTTTGGCTGAATCAAATTCTAGTTTTGAACTGCATCAAAATAACTTTTTTGTCCTAAATCATTTTAAAAATCACTCATCTACTAAGTTAACCAACAATATTTCATCTAAGATGGAACAACTGACTAAATAATATGCCCCGAATAATAGTAGTATGGGTCGAAAACTAATGTGGGCCTTTAGGAAAAACATATTGTTTAGACATTTATTAAATAAATAATATAAAATGATAAAAAAAAAGTATTCATTTCAGATAAAATATTTTGAAAGAGCTTTTGAGCGCGTATGTTGTGCCAAAATAATATTAAATTTTATAAAAAAGCAATTTCTTATATTTTGGCTATCGATCAGTGGTGGTTTTTCTTTCTTTTCGAAATTATTTTTGTTCTCCTCGCAACGCTGTATACGAGATCATTTTGAAAATCTTTTTTTTTTTTTTTTAGTTTTTTAAATTAAAATTAACACAAAATCTTAAAAATATTTTCAGCATCTCACAAAAAAAAAAATCAGCTTTGACCACTAGAAATAAGCAAAGTGCTTACAAAATCAGCAGAGTTTGGAGCCCTGGTCATGATTTATCTGTACAACTATAATTAAAACAAAACAAAAAAATTGTAAGTGATTTAAACACAAAAATAAATATAAGATCATAAAATTAACTATAAACACCGATCAACTGATGAACATTAAAAAAAGTTAGGAGAAATTTTGGGAATTTTTTTCAGTAATTTCACCCAGTACTGTTGGGATTGCATTTAACATAGCGATGTGAAATTCTATGAGAACCCTCAAATAGGATATTCTTTTTGTTATGGATAATGAAAAAGGCGAACGATTCGTCCCCTTCAAATCCCGGAAGTCCGGAAAAGCGTTTGTCGCCACATTCAAATTGCGTATCAGTGCCATTTGCAATCTTAAATTACATCTTAATTAACTGACAGAAATCACAAAATATGTGCCTAAATAGTAGAGACCGGACAAGTTGGTCGGTCGAACGGTTTCGGTTAAAAACCGAAAAAAAACCGAAACCGAAAAAAACCGAAAAACCCAAAAAATTCTCGGTCGAACGGTTTCGGTTAAAAAACCGAAAAAAACCGAACCGAAAAAAACCGAAGAAAAATTTTCGGTATATCGTTTCGGTTTCGGTTTTTTTTGAATTTTTATATTTTTTCCAAAAAAAGCAATAAAACATTTTTATTAACAGAAAAAGCTAAAGATCACCTCTGAACTAAATTGTAAAGCTATTGAAGCTCTATTGAATGGCGTACTAAAGTTTGGAAAATGACAGAAAAGGCAGTCAAAAAAACATGTTTTTGCTCCTTGATTCTAAAAAAACCACAGATTACCTTTTTGACGTTTTTTTCCCGAAAAATTCCAAAATTCAAAAAAATCTCAAAAATACACCCCTAAGAAATGATCTAAAAAAATTCAGAGAATATACCTTTATGAATTGAAAAATTTTCACAAAAATTGTTCGCCAAAATTCATTTTTTTCGGGACCCACGCGTTTGGGCGCGGCCGTTTGGGCGCTGGCGTTTGGGCGCGGCCGTTTGGGCGCTGGCCTATAAACATATTAAGATTTCGAATGTTACCAAAAATTTGGATTTGGGGCGGTGCTGATAAGCGCCGCCGGGAAATTTTTTTGTAATTTTAATGCTATTTGTTAGCAGATTTTGTCTAAAAATACCAAATTTTGAGATTTTGGACTAATTTTTTTAAGAAAAGATAGCTTTTTGGGGGGGTCGGCGGTGCCGATAGGCACCGCCGGAGGAAAATTTTAAGAATTTTTAATGAATTTTATTAAAAAATGGCCAACTGATTTGTCAAAAAAGTCGGTCTATTGTTTCGGTTTTTTAATTATTTCGGTCGAACGGTTTCGGTTAAAAAACCGAAAAAAACCGAAACCGAAAAAAACCGAAAAACTCAAAAATTTCTCGGTCGGTTTTTTTCGGTTAAAAACCGAAACCGAAAATCGAAAAATACCGAAAAAAACCGAAAAAAAAACCGACCGGTCCGATCTCTACTAAATAGGCACAAAAAAAATTTATTAAAGGCTTCAATTAGGCACAAAAAACCAAAAAGGAAAATAAAACCGAAAATGGGCTAATAACTTTGCGATTTTTAACCAATTTTTTATCAAAAGGTTTAAAAAGCCGTACATAGATTAAAGTAAAATAAATCCGATTTCAACGCTTTTTTCAAAGCGAATTAGAGTTTAGAAAATCCAAAATTTTGATCCTTTAAAAATGTAGCTGAAAATTGCATAAATTTGCCCACCGAAAAGGACACTTTATGAATGAATTTGTTGATGAACAACGGCAAAGATTTGTTCATGCCAGTGAAATCGGCTGTGAATTGATTGAATGCGTTTCTTATGCCAATGGAAGGCAAAACATTTTCGAGTTCATAGAAAGTGTCAATTTTTATTAGCGGCAAAATTAGCTGAAATAAATTGGTAATTAGCTTTATTTAATTATGTAATTTATGCGTTCCATTAGCTCACTTTTGCTTCTGTGATTGGCGAATTGGTGACCAAATCCAAAAGTTTGTCGCCTTTCAATTCCTTTATTACCAATGGCAAATTGAGGAAATCTTTTGGCGCAACAATGGCCAAATCCAATTTATCATTGTCACTTCCAATTGGCACACAGATAAATTGGAACTAAAATTTTTTTCAAAAATGTACTAAAATTAATTGTGAATTTTTACTTTCTCTTCATTCTTGTAAATGAATTGGCCAATTAGTGGCCCCCAATTTGCATGGAAATGTGCCACATTAACAATAACAATCCTTAAAAAAAAGTGTCAAGTAATTACTATTAAAAATGATTTTTTAAACTTTGTCCGACGCGGCTCAATGTCTTCCGATTTAATCACATCACTGTCATTCCCTTCTGTGCGCGCAAACTCATTTATTTTCTTGAAAAAATTTTAATTAGATGCGAAGATTATTTATTTAAAAATTGTTATATCAGACAAGGATTTTTAGGTGCTTAAAATCGCAAAAAATTACGGAAAAATTCCAAAAAAAAAAAAAATTCTAAAAGATTTTCCTAATCAGAGTGATTACTTTTTTTTTTCTCGCCGGCGGTGCCAAAAATTTTTAAAAATGTTTTTCAAGTGACCATTTTTGATAGGATATAATTTTGAATCATTTGGATTTATTGGGCTCCGGCGATGCCAATCGGTGCCGCAAAGAAATTTAGAGGTTTATTGAATTTTCTTAAGAAATTTTTCGCATATTGCGGAAATATGTGCTAAAAGTCCGAAAATGCTTTAGGTGCTATACCCCCAAATAGGAAATTTTAAACTTTTTAGAATTGGCTCTAATTTTAAAGATCCCAGCCCCGTTTAGAAATATTTGCATAAAATATTTAAAAATATTTTAATTATATGCAAAATATTTTCTTTTACATTTGCCGCATCGAATGCTTCACGAAAGTTGATTTTCTCAAAATTGCTCCCATTAAATGTGTTTATTTTCGAATTGAATTGGTCCAAAAGTTCGAATGAATCCGACAAAAACATTTTGCTGGCCATTTTCAGTTTAAAAACATCATTAGAAGAAATTAATTGAATTTCTTGGAGAAATTGACGGTTGTTATCGTGCATTAATTGTTCAGACGAATCTAAATGATTTATTTAATGTTACAAAATGCAGCAACATAAATAAATTTTTGGTCGCACGGTGCCGGGAATTAACCGGGAATGTTTTTGAATTCTCTGTTGGCCCAGAATCGATGGCAATTCAGGCAATTGATACTTACTTAATTACTCGTACAATAATGTTTTTATATTTTTCAAATTTTTTTATAAATATTTTAAATTACTTTTTTAATAAAAGATTTAATGTTAAGATATTTTTTAAGATTATTCATGTATTAAAATTGTATTAAAATATTTAAAAAAAAATTTTTTGGTTTTTAAATTAATAAATATTTTACGAGTTGATTATTGTGCGAATGTCACCATGACAAAATTAAGCCAATTCAGGCACTTTTCTATCTCCGGCGGGTTCCACAAAATTCACATGCCACTCAAAAATTTAAAAAATGATTACCCTCATCCAACAACACTTTGCCAATTTGCACTTTCGTGTTCCCCCGTGCGCCAATGTAGGCAATTGCCAAGCCAACCGCAGCCAATTGGGGGGCAACTACCGTATCCTCCTCCTTAGACCATTCATCGTGTTTTTGAAGGTAAATGTATTTGAACAAATCCAACAAAAATTCCGATTGACCAACAGCTTGAAAAGCGAAATTAATTAATTTAAATATGTTGGCAATTAAGCCGTAATTGTTTTGCGTATTCGTAACCGCCAGCGGTACACGGCCCTTTGGATTAAAACAATTATTATTAAATTAATTTATTTGATTTTTTCGAACATTGGCTGTCTGAAGTTTAGGCAGTCGAAAGCTTTGGTTGCTGCCACAACTGTAATTATGTTTTTTAACAGCAGGACGCCTACTCCACTCTTTGACAAAATCTAAGAAATCTCAAAAAACCCTTTTTTAGGTCCGCCTTGTCCACCCCACTATTTTGGCGCTTGGTGAAAAAACTAATTCTGGCACTCCCTCCCTCGATTTTTTTTATTGTTGCCATTTTTGGGTTATCCCCAGGGTTTCTATCGAAAATTTTTTTAAAATCTAGAACATAGGGCTCAAAAATCAGAGTTTGGTGTCCAAAATTCAGAACATTTTGCGAAATTGCTTCAAAACAGTTGTTTTTACATTCTATTCAATCAAAAATATTAATATTTTCACCTCCATTATGGATTTGAATAGTATTGAGGAGGAAATTAGCAAATTGTCAATTTCAGTGCATTCGGGATCAAAAACCCCGGATTTTTAACATTTGTCGAAAAATTGTCAATTTTTGTGATTTTGAACCAATTTATAAGATAATAATTAAGGTTTTTAGGGTCCTGCTGTGCTGATTGGCGCCGCCGAAACTTTTTTTAAAATTTTGGCTAGTTTTTAACAGATTTTTGTCCAAAAAACCCAAATTGTGCGTTAGACCTTAAAATTTAGATAAAATATTGACATTAGGCCATAAAATTTCAAAATTATTAGTATGTTTAAGAAATCAGACCGAAATTAGGTCGACTACCCTCAAATCAGAACATTTCTGATAAATCAGAACCGATAGAAACCCTGGTTATCCCCCGACCCCGACAGATTTGAATCCGGTAAATCCCTAGTCAGGGGTGACAGTCATCTTGTTTTGATGAAAACGTCGACCATGAGACATTATTATTTGCAGATTTTTTTCCTCGTAAAATCTGTTTCTAGTCAACATGATTAATATTGATGCCAAAAAAACGCACTTGCCAAACATCAAAGTGATTGTTATGCCATCGAAAGATTGGGGTGTGTAGGATTCATCGAACAAATACCAGCAGACTCTGTTGCGAAATTCAATGGGAAATGTGAAAGGTATTCCTGTTCCATCTTAAATTATTTTTGTTTTTGTAAGTTTTAAAGTTTATAATAATAAAAAACGGTTTTTTTTTTTACAAAAATCTCATTAACTAAAAAGATTAAAAAATGGAAAAGGATGAAAAATAGTGACCCAAATTTAAAAATTTTGAAAACAAATACTTTGTAAAATATTTAAAATTCTCAAGACTGCCAAAATAACAAAAAATTATGAAAATGCAGAAAAATTTATAAAATTAAAAATCCCAGCAATATTTATAAAAATTGCCAATTTCACCATTTCTATCATCGGCTGGCCATTCCTTTATTTCGATACTGAAAATGCCAATTTATTTTTCTTTAATTACATATTCCATTTTCATTTGCCTGCTCTCGAACACTTTTTTCACTTCGCCTTTACAATTGTGTGGTAAATTGCCAAAGTTTTTCCATTCACGGTATTCAACTTTCACAGTTACAGTACGACAATTTTTGTTTGCTCCAATAATGCAACCGTCCAAAAGTGCGAGAATTCCTTAACCGTTTTTTTTAATATTTAAAATTAAATTTCATTTTAAATTTTTTACGCTCTTTTTTTGGTGGCTTTTTTGGCTCTTTTTCTGGCTCATTGTCATAGAAATGGACCTTTAAATGAACAAATAAATTTGAATTTAATAAAAGCTTTGTCAATTACCATGGCACAATGTTTTAAATGGTCAAAATATTTGTTTCCACAGGTTGGCATATGTAAAAAGTTAATTTTCAAATTAAAACAAAACAAATTAAATTTACAAATGCCATTTCTTAGACAAATTAGGCGCTTTCGATTGATAGTGCCAAAAACGACGCCAAATTTTTCATTTGGCATTTGTCCTTTGTACTGAATTAAACAATTAGTAAATGTATTCGCATATGCTTTTTATGCTTAAATTGACATTTGATGCTTTTTGTGCGTAATTTTGCGTTTTTTGAAAAATGTTTTACAAAAAATGCCATATTTGACGCAAGCCATTTTGGCGTAAAATGTTCTATCATTTTTATTCAAACCCAAATTAAATAATCTTTTTATGATTTTAAATGGTTCTTAATAGTACCTTTTAGCCTGCAAAGTTTCAAAAAAATTTCGCTTTGACAAAAAAAAAAAAAAGAATTATGGCAAAAAAAACCTCGAAAAACTGTATTCTTCTGGCCATTTTGGCGCCACGTGCCATATCTTATTTCCGTTGTTAATCTATCCAACTTTTATGCTTCCCGTACATTGTCCATTAATTATTTTAACTTGACCTACCGTACATGCACAGTACTCTTCCCGCGGTGCCATGCCATTGCTCGCTTTTGTCCCCTTATAACACCCATAACATCCGTCATTTTTGGCATTTTCTTCGCTCAGTTCATTGTCCTCAAACAGCGACAAGCCGAGCCATGGCGGACGCAAATGCCGTGGGATGAAGCCATTCTGCTTGACCACTGTCGAGAGAAGGCACTGCTCGTGAAAGGGAGTGCCATTGATGGGACGGCACAATTCCTCGGCATTAAATGCTAAAGAAAAATAATATTTTATAATAATTTGTAATTTTATTTATTTTTTCTATGAAATGCACCAATGAAGTCTGATGTTTTCTGGTCATTTGAATCTCCTGATTCAAATTGGATGATGATAAACAAAAGAACAACAAATAAATTAACCATTTTAATGAGTGCCAATTTTGGAGAAAAAATATTTTTTTATTAAATTTCACTCAAAAATAAATGTTTTATTTAGTATTATTATTATTATTTAAGTAAATTTCAGTCACAAAAAGAACTTATTTATTTATGAATGAATTTTTGACTGATACGTATAGAGTGATTCTATGCAAAAGCACTTTTATTAATGATTCATTCTTCTGTTGGCCTCCGCTTATTTCCCATTCTTTCGATGAATGCGTAAAATTATGACGATGCTGTGAAGATAATAATAATATCTGCGAAAAATCCTTTAACAATTTAAATATTTATTAAAAGAATTATTTGAATTTGTAAAAATAAATGGTAATTCTTAATTAAATTTAAAATAAAATGGTAATTCATGATTAAATCTAAAATAAAAGTGTAATTCTTAATTGTTTAAAATAAAATGGTATGGTTGGTGACCGGGTCGTTACTCAAAAAACCATCAAATGTAAAATTTTTGGCAAAAATTTTCCATAACTTCGCCCAAAATGAATCAAATTTAAATTTTGATATCTTTCACTAAGTGTTTTCTATTATCCAGCAAAATTTCAAAAAAATTCATTAAATTTCAAAAAAGTTTGACCTGAGAAACTCAAAAAGCAAGTTTTCTTGAATATTTTTGGTTATAATTTTCTTTCAACTTAACAAAACTTTTTGGAATTTTGCAGGCTAATAAAATCATTTAGGGCTTTTGAATGATATTAAGAATGCCTGTACCTGTACTTGAATTTCCAAAATGGTCTGTACCTGTATTCCCCAAATGGTCTGTACCTGTATTTCCTAAATGACCTGTACCTGTACAGGAAAAATACAGGCGCCTCGAGGCCTGGACCCGTGCATGTATTTTTTTAATTTTTAGTTATAAGAAGCATTTTTATTTAAAAAAAATATATTATAAATACCTAAAAGTGTCTATTATCTATTAAACAATTGTTCACGGGAAGGGACCGCCCTTTTGGATCCCTCCCGAGGCTCCCCTTATAAAAGAGAGGGGGGGGGGGGGGGGGGGGGATCCGTGGGACTGGTACAACTCTACCTCATAACCATAATGACCTTTTTTTTGATTTTTTTACGGCGCGCTTTTTTCAAAAAAAATTTTTGTGGAACTGGAGGGGGGGGGGGGGGGGGGGTCCGGCGCCGCCGGGAAAAATTTTGTAATTTTTAATGCAATTTATTAACAGCTTTTGTTCAAAAAAGACCAAAATTTGTGATTTTGAACCAATTTTTTTTATATGAATTTTAGGGGCCACCGGAAAATTTGTAGATTTTACAAATCGGAAATTTTGGTCAAAAAAAGTTTTTGCTCATAAGAAAATTACAATTTTATTTAAAGCATGCGTCAAATTGAAATGTGAAGGGCGCGTTCGAATGATACCAAAATCCTTAGATTTGGTTGAAAATTAAAAAAAGTTATAGCCCAACAGGCTGGCGCCAAAACGACCAAGTCCACTAAAACATTTCGCCAAAATATTATTAAATTTTTCAAATTGACGCAGTTACACTGATAAAAATGATAATTTTTTGAATTTTTCCATCCTTTTCAGACATTTCGCAAAAATTAGGTTTTTAAGGCCTGTAACGTATTTTCTGTACAAAAGTACAGGAAAATACAGGTACAGGAAAAACACAGGTTGCCAAAAATTTGCCTGTACCTGTACCTGGAACCAGGAAAAATACAGGCATTGATCCAGGTACAGGTCGATCTCTAGTTGTTGGAATTATGAATTAACAGAGACATTAAATGCAATAGTTCCCGTTCTTATTTTAATAATTCCGAGTGTTGTCTAAATTATTTTCGAAATCATAGACCCCAAAAAACGAAAAAATATTTTTATTTTCTATGTTGAAAAATTACTTTGTTAAATGTACAATATAATGAAGGATCTATCATTGTCGAGGCAAATATTTTTTATTGCTATTGGCGAGTGAATGATTATGATTTAGGGCTGGGAATTAAGTCAAATTACTTTTTTTTTTTTGCTGATTCTAATCACCTTAAAATGACATAAAAAGTAAGCCAAAAAGTCACAAAAAACGCCAAAAAAGTACTGAAAGATTAGGCAAAGGTTAAAAAATCACAATTTTTAGCAATTTAAGAATAAGAATTTTATAAATAGAGACCATATTATGAGGCATATGCCTTTATTTTTTGCTAAGTTGCTACTTCTTAAAACATTCGCAAGAAAAAAAGTTTTTAACTTAGTTTGAAACTTCCTGCTTTAACTTTTTGGTGCCTTTTTTTTTTTACATTTTTTCGTGCTTTTTTGGCATTTTTTGTGGCTTTTTGGAGATTTTTATGACTTTTTTAGTCGACTTTTTGGGTTTTTTTGTGACTTAAATCCCCTGTGAACAATTCAACTAGGCGTCCGAGGGCATTGGTGCCGAGTTTAGTTTGCCGGGCCTAGGGGAAGAATTGATTTTTTATTGAAACGTGTAATTTTTATATAATTTATATTAATTTTTATATTTATTATTCTATGCATTTATTCAAATCATTTTATTACTGAAAAATATATCTTTTCGATAAATAATTTTTCTTAATTTATTTAATGACTTTGGATTCACTCAACTGTCCACCTCGGCTTTTCTTTAGCCATCACTTTTTTCATGCTTTTCATCGCCTCAATCCTTAATATCGTTGGTCTGTAAAATTCAAAACATTTCATTGACTGGCCTTAAAATGACTTAAGAATGTTCTACACTTTGCTTGAAGCTTCTAACATGCGTTTTATATGACTTTTTTGCATTTTATATGACTTTTTTCGTGATTTTTGGCGATTTTACGATTTTTTGTATCGGTTTTTTGAACGTTTTTCGTGACTTAAATTCACATCCAATTTAATTTATGCAATCGGAATGAATTATCTTCAATTGACTTTTATTTATTTTCTACTTTTACTTGGCTGTCAAGCATTCCCTGATGATGAATTTTTTGATGAGTTATGGGACAATGTGCAAAAAGTTGACAAAACAGAAGCAAAAGTATAAATTAAAATTTTTGATAATAATGACCCCCAGTAATTAAGGCCCAATCAAGCGCAAAAGTCGGAACAATTTTAGTAAAAAATGAACCACACGAAAATGAAATGCCAAAAACAATAAAGAAAGAGAAAATGGAAAGTGACAATGATTCGAAAATGGCAAATTATGTGAAAATAAATGTAAAAAAAGAACCTGAAGAATTTATTAAAGTAAAAGTTGAACCGATTGAAGAAACACATCAAATCAAGGAAGAAACAATGCTTTTGGGAGAAGGAACGACAAATTTGCCATCAGCAGAAAGTGAAAAGGAAAGTGATGAAAAGGGATCAACAGGTAATTTCTAATTTATAAGCATAATTCCAGCAAAAAACTTTCTTAGAGGAAAGGGACCGGCAATGCCGAGAAAGCCCGTCGGGAAATTTATTTAATATCATTAGTGTAATAAATTTTACTAAATAATTCAGTTTTGGAGAAAATTTGGTTTTTATTTTGGAAATCCACCAAAAAAAAAAAGAATTATTTATAACGATTTTCCTTCCTAATCTCCTTTTCTGTGCAAATTGACTTCTTTTTTTTGTCAAATCAGCTTAATTTTCGTCGCAAGGGATCAGCTCTTCACCCCACGGGGCCGCAATCCTAAAATAAAATAAATTATTAACATCTTTGAACCCTTTCCAAAAATAGATAATTATAATTCAGACGAAGATAATGATGATGATGATGATTATGAGTATGATGACGACAGACAAAATTCTGAAGAGAATTCAGAAAACTCAGATTATGAAATGAGCAACGGGTCTGAAGAAGAAGATAATGATGACATTTTGCAAAATTATGGGTCCCGAAACCGTCAAAAATATGGAAAAAAACGTGCGAATATTGTTATGGTGACAATTAGGGTTAACCAAATGTGTCTAAGAAAATTTTATTCGATTTTTAATGCTAATTTTGAAATCTATGCAATATAATTAAGCTTTTTTAATTTTAAATATTATTATAACATTTTAGGCAGAGAATTATCAGACGAAGAAAAAAGAAAAATTGTGAAAAAGTTTATGCTAATTAGACAACGCATTGACAATGGAAATTTCTCGAAAAAAATAACAGCAGAACAAATTGTAAACAAATTAGGAGTCACAATGAATCAAATAAGACATTGGAAATTTAAATATGGACTAAGTAAATCACAAATTCATAATTAATATTTTTGGAATATTTAAATTTAGTCAAAAAACCAAAAAAATTGACTGATGAACAGCGTAAAAAAATCCTAATAAAATTTGATAAAATGAAAGAAGAAAGCACAAGAAAAAAGGACTTAAAGCCGAGTACAGAAATTGAATGTGAAATTGCGGAAGAGTTGGGAGTGAAAATTCGCGCAATTTATGAATGGAGAAAGAAATTTGGGATAAAAGGAAGTAAATAATTAATTAATTAATTAAAAAATATTTTAAAATTTAAAAAAATTACAAATTTAAAATTAAGAGAAGAATAAACTTTTTACAAAAGAAGATAAACTAAGGATTTTAAAAGAATTTGAAAACAAGAAAAAGGAATGTAACCGTAAATCGGAATCATCAGCTTATGAAAAAGAATGTGAAATTGCTAAAGAATTGGGCGTTGAACGATCAACAATTATCCGATGGAGAAAGGCTTTTGGCAAATCAAGTAATTCTATTTAAATTTTTTAAACTTTTTTAAATTTAAGAATGGCAAAATTATACCAACGAAGAGAAAGCAAAAATCATTAAAAAATACCAAATAATGGTCAAAATGAATCCGGGGCTTTCGCGAGATAAAATAGCGGCACAATTAAATGTGACGAAACGAACAATTAATCGTTGGATTAATGAGTCTGAACAGGATTGTAAATCATAATCCAATTAATTTTGTTCATTAAACGTAATTATTAATTAATATTTGTCCTTTTTTAGAGAGTGAGTCACGACGATTTCTTTGTAATGACTGAATCGATGGATTATTGAACTGAAATTTTTGATTTTTTTTTATTTCGAAAGAACTTTCCAAAAGCAACATATTTTATTAAATTATTTTGAACATTAACGGTTTCTTTTATTTTTAATTTGTGTTTATTTCGTTGGAATTTGTTTTATTTATCTTTTGTTTTTTACAAAAACCTGCTGAGTTCAATTTATCACGGCACGGATTAAAATTCAAACAGCGACTTCACCAATTGATAAGGTTTTTCCTTTCATCTCTTTTCTGTCCACATTATTTAATAATTAATCGCTAAATAATTATTTTGTGCCGCGCCATCGTTGGCATTTTCGCTACCTCCGCTGCCAAAAGTGTCACAACATTTGCGGATGGGCCAAACCCGGCTTGACGTTTGCCATACCACACGTAGGAGGGATAGGCGTAATTGTTGTAGACGCCCCACCACTTAAGAGACAGAAATTAAAAATATAGCAATTATGAATTAATTAAATAACAATAATAATAATAAAGGCAAGGATTTTCGATGTTCAATTATTCTTAATAGCCTCTATTTTGGAGAGAAAATATGCATTATTAATCCGGAAATATGAAAATAAATTTTTTTGAAATAATAATTTTTTAAGAAAATATTATAAAAGGCAATATTTATTTCTTTGTATTTTTGAGGCGTTTTATCCAATTTTCTCTTTAATTTCGTAATTAAATTCATCTCCATTTCGCAAATCCATCTCTCATACTTATCCCATAATTCATTTGTCTTTTTTTCCAAAAACAATTCGAAATTTCATTCAGAAACTTGGCAACTCCAATTAAACTGTCCAGAGAATCTTCTTGAATAATATTGGCTTCACCAATGTTGGCAATTGCTTCGAGACCTTCGGGTTTTTAGCTTAATAAATTATTACCAATATTATTTAAATAAATGAAAAAATTGAAAATATTATAAAGCTCAAACAAACCTTCAGCATACAATCGAAAATAAATCGACATAAAAATTTTAAAAAATACACCCCTAAGAATCGATCCAAAATTTTTCAAAATGCACCGCTAAGAAACGAAAAATTCTCAAAAATTCATCTCCAAAATTTTTTTATTTGTTTTTTGTCAAATTTTTGATTTTAAAAATTATTTATCTCAATATTGATTTGGCATTTGTTGCTTTTTGTATAAAATTTTATGATTTTATACCTCAAAATTTGAAAGTTTTTACCAACTCTTTTCCCATTTTTGCACCTATTTTTGGGTTTTTTTAGAAACTAAAAACTAACTATTTTGGCAGTTTTTAGCAACTATAAATTGCATCCTTAATAATAATAATAATGAATGAATGAATGTAAATTTTTCCTGGAATGTGGGAGGCTTTAAATCCACGAAAAACATGTTTTTAGCTTGGTTTGAAGCTTCTAGGTTGGGTTTTTATATCCATATTTTTCCATATTTCGCTATTTATGTCCATATTTTTGCAATTTTATGGCCTTATTTCGCAATTTTTTATCCATATTTTTCCGAGACCTAATGAAAAGACAGAGACAGCGATTATAGACTGTGATGAAAGAGAAAGAGAGAGAGACAGACACCAAAAGAAATAACAAAAGAAACAATTAAATGTCTTCTTTTTGGCCTTTGGTGTTACCATCCGCCGAACAAAACACACAATAGCAAGTGCTTATCCTCCTCATTTACGGCATGTCTTCTTCCCATGCTTCTTCTTGTTCGGGTGGAACCCGAGAGACATTTATTTAATTTGATTTATTTCATTTATTATTTATTTGTTGTGTCTGACCATTCACAGTCAGACACATTCACTCATTTCATTTGTTGTTATTTGTGGTGTCTGACCTTTCACAGTCAGACACATTCCTTATTGATTGTATTGTGACCATTTGCCCTCCCCTCATTTGTTTCATTCAGTTCCATATTTGTGTTCACATTTCCAATTGCTCTCCTCCGCCGTCCTCCGACTATTTTATTTGTTATTTGATTTGTCTTCAATAAATTTGTTTATTTGTTCGATCACTTCGACATTTCGGGGACCGAACAAATTGGCGACGCCCTACATTTGAGCTCAGCGCCTTATTTGAATAAATTGCGAAGCGCAATTTATTATTTGTCTGCAAAAAGGTCGGCAGGAAGCCGCCTAAATTTCAACAAGCCAACTTCGTCAATCCGATTAATCCGCCAGGCGCGGTTAATCGTGGAAATTCGACAAAAAAAAACCTAGACACCAATACGGTTGCGGTTTCCGCCAGTTGCGGTTTTACTCGACACAAAAACCAATAAACCCAGGCGGTTGAGGTTCCGCCAGGAGCGGTTTTTCGACGAAAAATGGCCAACCAAAACGCGACAATCCAACAATTGATGGATACATTGGCGCAACAGCAACAATTGGTTCAGCAATTGCTGACACATCAAACGCAGAACGTGGCTGGACAAGCACTTGCGCCAACGACAATTCCGGCACTTCACGACATCATGGCTTTTGAGCAAAATGATGATAAGAGCCGAGTATCAGAATGGATCGCGCGCTTCAAATTTGCACTTGACTGTGCCGCGCCGAATGCCGCCGACGGAATCAAGGTTAAGGCGCTCATGAACAAGCTTAGTGAAGCAGCGTTCAGTGAGTACAGCCGTTCGGTGCTGCCGTCAGCAGTGACTGATTTTAATTTTGATGCGACAGTGCAAAGAATGGAAAAATTATTTGCGCGTCCGCAATCGGTCTTCATTGATCGATATGAGTGCTTGAAAGCGGTGAGAAGTGAAGGCGAAGATTTTCGCAACTTCATCAACCGGCACCGAAAATTGCTCGCCGATTTCAAGTTCAGTGAACTGAATAAGGAGCAATTCAATTGTCTTATGCTGTTAACTGCATTAAAATCGCACAGCGATTCGGCTCTTCGTCAAAGGATTTTGGCGAAGCTGTCAGCGGACGGAACAAACATTTCATACGACGGAGTCGTGGAAGACCTGATCAATTTTCAGGCAACAATTGTGGAGGCAAAGGCCATTGAGGCACCAACAAATTGGAGGAATGTGAATGCCGTGAATCGGCCGGTAAAGCAAAACAATTCGCCGAAAATGCAAGTTGCCAAAATGCCAGAGAAACGGCAGGCGAACAAAAGTTGCTGGCGTTGTGGAGCTGCCGATCATTGGGGCAGCGAGTGCCGATTCATCGAAGCAAAATGCCGAAAGTGCAAATTCACAGGTCACATTGGAGTGCAATGTGACAGTGTGCAGCAATGGCGTTTGAAGAACAAAGGCAAAAGGTTTGGAAACAAACGAATTGGTCACTTGCAAATCGGTATGGTAAATCCGAAAAATGACGCGGACTCGCTGAAGACCAAAATTCGGTTCAACGAAAAGCCGATTCAATTTGCACTTGACACTGGATCCGACGTGAATGTCATTGATGAAGACTCACATGTGGAGGCTGGAAGCCCACCGATCAAAAAGTGCAGTGAAATTGGAAGAGCCTTCGATGGAACGCCAATTCGATTCATCGGGAAAGGCTTCGGCACATTTGAATTTGGTGGCATTTTGATTGAAAATGAACCGTTTTACGTGGCAAAGCGAGGATCGCTTAATTTGCTGAGCCGCCAAACAATGGACAAATTCGGATTTTTGGATGGTATTAAGCTGAGGATCAGCGAACATGGAATAAATTCCTGCAGAGCCATCGATCAATTTGGAAAGCACATTTCGGAATTACGGAAAGAATTCCCGAGTGTTTTCGAAGATGCACTTGGCCATTGCATCAAAGAAAAGGCACAACTCAAATTGAAGGAAGGAGTCGCGCCCATTTACCGAAAGGCCAGACCGGTGCCACATCATTCCAAAGACGTCATCGAACGTGAATTGGACCGGCTCGAAGGCCTCGGAATCATTCGAAAAGTCGAACATTTGGATTGGGCCGCACCCATTTTGGTGGTGAAAAAGGCGGATGGGAATGCCCGCCTCTGCATCGACTATTCAACGGGGTTGAATGATGCATTGATTGACTACCAGCACCCGCTCCCAATTCCGGAAGACATTTTTGCGACGTTGAATGGAGGACAATTCTTTTCGCAGATTGACCTCAAGGACGCGTATTTCCAGGTGGAATTGGATGAGGACTCGAAGAAATTGTGCGGACTGTCAACACACAAAGGCAATTTCGCCATGGAACGTTTACCGTTCGGCGTAAAATCGGCGCCAAGCATTTTTCAGTCTATTATGGACAAAATGCTCGC
Organism: Heterodera schachtii; assembly: GCA_023374025.1. Taxonomy (NCBI): domain Eukaryota; kingdom Metazoa; phylum Nematoda; class Chromadorea; order Rhabditida; family Heteroderidae; genus Heterodera; species Heterodera schachtii. The sequence continues at coordinate 2,337,407 of SIJG01000011.1, forward strand.
AGGCATGAATTTTGCCACGGCTTATTTGGACGATATCATCGTCGCCAGCCGATCATTTGCTGATCACATTAAGCATTTGAAAGATGTGTTCAGCCGGCTGCAGTCCTACGGATTTCGTGTCAAAATGACGAAGTGCTCATTTTTCCAGGAGAAAATTAAGTACCTTGGTTTCGTCATCGACAAAAACGGACGCAGGCCGGACGAGGCAAAGATTAAGGCAATCACGGAAATGCCTGCGCCAACGAACCTTTCTACATTGCGGTCCTTTCTGGGAATGGTAAACCATTACCAGCAATTTGTGCAAAACATGCGGTTCGTCAGAAAACCGCTCGACGATTTGTTAAAAAAGGACGCAGAATGGATTTGGGCCGAAAATTGCCGCAAAGCATTTGATCAATTGAAGGAGATTTTGACTTCAAATTTGTTGCTCACTCATTATGACCCGAATTTGGAGATCATCGTTTCGGCCGATGCATCAGAACACGGGATCGGAGCAGTCATCGCACATCGTTTCCCAGATGGAACGATAAAGGCCATCGCACATGCATCCAAATCCCTCAATGCTGCGGAAAAGAATTATGCCCAGATTGAGAAGGAAGGATTGGCATTAATTTTTGCGGTGCAAAAATTTCATAAAATGATTTATGGCCGTAAATTTGTCCTTCAAACGGACCATAAACCACTCCTGGCCATTTTTGGAAACAAAAAGGGGATCAGGCAGTGTAGCGCCAATCGATTGATTCGTTGGTCGCTGATACTATTGGCCTATGATTTTGAAATCGAATATTTGAACACCAAAGATTTTGGCCACGCGGATGTCCTTTCAAGACTGATTGCGAAAGGATCCGACGACGAAGATGAGCGAGTGATCGCTTCCGTCACAGAAGAGTCGGAAATGGAAGATCTTCTGAAATTGGCCACCAAAAATTTGCCGATAAAATTTCATGATTTGGTTTTGGCCACCAAAAACGACGCTTTGTTGAAAAAGGTCGTTCAATTCGTCCAAAAAGGTTGGCCAAACGACAAAGATTTGAGCAAAGAAGAGGAAATTGTCCGATTGTTTCACCGTCGGATGGCTGATTTGTCAATCCTCAAGGATTGCTTGATGTATGGCGAAAGAGTGGTGATACCGAAGATTTTTCAGAGCAAAATTCTTCACCTCTTTCACAAAGGCCATCCAGGAATGAAGAGAATGAAGCAATTAGCACGTCAGTATGTATTTTGGCCAAAGATGGACCAAAACATCGAAGAATTTGTGCAAAATTGTGAGCCGTGCCAGGCTGCTGCAAAGGCGCCCGTCAAAGTGAACCTTCATTCGTGGCCGAAGTCATCCGAGCCCTGGCAAAGAATACACATCGACTACGCCGGGCCATTTTATGGGAAAATGTTCCTAATTGTGGTGGATTCGTTCTCAAAGTACCCTGAGGTATTTGAGATGACAACATCTTCGGCCACCGCAACAATTGACAAATTGCGTTATTTGTTCACGCGCCACGGCATTCCTGAAACGATTGTTTCAGACAATGGAACTCAATTTTCGAGTTCGGAATTTGCCAAATTCACAGCAGCGAATGGCATCGCCCATCTCTTTTCTGCGCCCTATAATCCGATGTCGAACGGGCAGGCAGAAAGATTTGTGGACACATTTAAGCGGGCTTTCCGAAAATTGAAAGGGGAAGGAATGCCAAATCAGGAGATCATGGAAACATTTCTGATCACCTACAGAACGACTCCGAACGATTCGCTTCCAAATTCGGTGTCCCCAGCTGAAATGCTGCTTGGACGAAAGCCCAGGACAACGCTTGATTTGTTGAAACCGCCGCCATTTCGACCATTGATTAGGGATTTGGCGATGGAAGAGAAATTCAACAAAAGATTTGGCACCAAATCTCGGAAATTTGGAATTGGTGATAAGATCTTTGCGAGGCATCGATCTTCTGAAAATTGGAGACCCGGAGTCATCAAGGGATGCTCTGGCGTCATTTTTGAGGTTCAATTTCCGGACGGATCAAAGTCGCGATTCCATGCGAATCAGCTGAGGAACCGACAAAATTCGAACAATGGCGATGAAGCATTGGCGATCTTGAATGATGCCTTTGCATTGCCATTGCCACCTGCACAGTCAAATGAGGTGCCAGCAGCAGTCCCGCCTGAAGATGACCACGAAGGCGAAGGAAACGGCAACCAAGGCATTGTGCCGCCGCCGCTGATCGAGGACCGGAATCAGCGCCGGTATCCGCATCGCCAACGCCGCGCGCCCAACCGCTACTCGCCCAGCTGATCGGTGATCACCGGACGAGCCAAAAGGGGGAGGTGTTCGGGTGGAACCCGAGAGACATTTATTTAATTTGATTTATTTCATTTATTATTTATTTGTTGTGTCTGACCATTCACAGTCAGACACATTCACTCATTTCATTTGTTGTTATTTGTGGTGTCTGACCTTTCACAGTCAGACACATTCCTTATTGATTGTATTGTGACCATTTGCCCTCCCCTCATTTGTTTCATTCAGTTCCATATTTGTGTTCACATTTCCAATTGCTCTCCTCCGCCGTCCTCCGACTATTTTATTTGTTATTTGATTTGTCTTCAATAAATTTGTTTATTTGTTCGATCACTTCGACATTTCGGGGACCGAACACTTCTGTTACAGCTTTTTCAGTTTTTATAAAATTAAAATGTTGACCCAATTCAATAATTTTAAGTAAGAATTTTGGCTTCACTGTGTGTAAAATCCGGCTTATTCCCTAAACAAATATTCGTTACACAGTTTTTGATTTTATGATTTTTATTTATTTGTTTTGCATTTATTTTAATAAATTTTTTGTTTTTATGAAAAATTCTTTGATCAATTCACTTATATTTTCTTAATAGTCGGAGAAGATAAAATCCAAAAAAAAAACCATTTCGGCATTAAAAACATTTGTAAAACAAAAAACAAATCGTTATAGAGTTATTATGCAAAATGTTTTTTTCACTGAATTAAAATTCAAACAGCGACTTCACCAATTGATAAGGTTTTTCCTTTCATCTCTTTTCTGTCCACATTATTTAATAATTAATCGCTAAATAATTATTTTGTGCCGCGCCATCGTTGGCATTTTCGCTTCCTCCGCTGCCAAAAGTGTCACAACATTTGCGGATGGGCCAAACCCGGCTTGACGTTTGCCATACCACACGTAGGAGGGATAGGCGTAATTGTTGTAGACGCCCCACCACTTAAGAGACAGAAATTAAAAAAATAATTTAATAATAATAATAAAGGCAATGATTTTCGATGTTCAATTATTCTTAATAGCCTCTATTTTGGAGAGAAAATATGCATTATTAATCCGGAAATAAACATACTATTTGTCATTACAATTCAATATTTTAAAAACAGTTAATGTTTTAAAATTATTTTTGCCAGATTTGTGAAAATAACTAAAATATTTTGAAAAATAACTCCTAATTAAATTTGTCAGTTCTAAAGACAAAATACCTATAGCGTTTGATTTAATGATATAAAAGAAAAATTTTTTGTTGCAATTGAAATTAGTGAAATTAAATTTGTTTTCACCGTTTTATTAATAGGAAAAATGCAGTATTTTAAAATTTAACACGCTTTTTGCAATTTTTGTAACTATTTATCTATTTAAATAAATATTTGGGATTTTTCGTCAATAAAATCCGTGCCTTAAAAATAAAATAAATAATATATTTTAAAGGGCTTATTATATACATAAGCATGGGTCTGCTCAATAGCAATGCCAATGCAAAGGATGAGCAAAAACAGTGAAACTCTAAAAATAATTTTAAATTTCTCAAAAATGACAAAAAAAAAATTACATTTTGATTGACGAATAAGCCATTATTATATCGTAAGACTTTTCAGATTTTTAAGAAATATTTTTTGGGAGTGTTTCGTTTGTGCCATTACAAATTTTTACCGTTCTTTAAATACTCCCCATAAATCAGCCAAATAACAGACATTTTTTGGGCCATAATAAAAAAATCTAAATAAGAGTCATCCGTTTTTCTCAAAAATGCAAACAAATAATAAAAGAAATGAATAAAAATAAATCCGACATTTTGTTGAATAACATTCTCACTTACATTTTCTTTCCACAAACACAGCACAACAATTGCAATGAAAGGAGTTCTTTGAGATGAAATAAAGAAGTCAAACAAATGGAAACAAAAATAAATAAATTTGAATAAATAAAAATATAAAAATAAAAACATTTTTACATTTATTTTAACATTTTTATTTATTTCTAAATTATTTATTTTTATGTTTATGTATTGGTATTGTAGATGAAAACAAGAAAAGATAAAATTTAGCTAAATTTTTCAAAATATGCAGTCATTTTTAGTCAAAACCCTGGCAAAATTTCTATAAAAATTAATAAAAATCATAAAAAATTAGCATTTGGATCGGAACAAAGTTTTCAAAAAAAATTTTCCGATGGCCTCCTGGCGGCGTTTGCATCATCAAATAGCTTTTTTGAAAATATCCAATTTTGTAAGGATTTGAAAACGACTCTAATTTATGAATGCTAAATTTTTGAAAGATATCAGACTGCTCCAATTAGTCCACTTATTTCAAATATTTACAAATATACATTAATAAACTTAAAAAATATTTTTTTTTTAGATAACTTTTTGTATAATTTGCTGAGTATTATTATTTGGTCCAAATATGGCAACGATTTTTAAAATCTTTTCTGATTTTTTTACAGAATTTCCCTTAATTTTTAATTACAATTATAATTACCATTTTTCATATTTTTATTAGCATTGGCGTAATAATTTAATTTGCTAATTTTGGATTCTCATCACTGAATTTGCTAATAACATTCGTGGATGATGGAGAATAATTCAATAATTATTCATAATAAATTACATTTGCATAGTCCGTAAAAGAGGAATGAATATCTTTTGGGGACAAGCATTTGTATAACAATTAAATATTCTTTTTTAACTAAAATAATGCAATGTTAATATGAAAATTTTTAATTTCCGAATAATTATTTAATTTGTTAATATGTTAAATATTTTAATATAATAAAAAAAATTTAGACTGTTAAATTAATATGGAATTATTTGTTTTTATTACTAAATTTGCCACTTTTGTCCATTTGATTGTTTCTTTGCCCATTTATTTGTCGGTTTTGGCATTTTTATTGCGTCAAAGGCATCGTTCACCGTTCACTTCCTCCTTTTATACGCTTTTTATTGCGCTTGGCTTTGTGGATTTAAGGTTTTATGAATTTATTTTTATAAATTTAAATGCAAAAGTATTTAAATTAAATTGAAGATCCGAACAAAAGTGCTCACAGAAATTGTCTGAATAGATCTTTTTAGTCACAAAAGGATCACAATTTAAAGTATTTATTATCCTAAAAGGCTTTTTGTTATTATTTTAAATCGCCAAAATATTCGATTTTTTGAAAAGTTGTTGCCTTAGGGGTCTTCTTTTTGTTTTTATTTCCTTTTTCATAAAAAATTTTCCAAAAAATGGTCAAAGGCAAAAGAATTCTTACTGGCACTTTTCTCTTCTTTTTGGGCTTTTTAGAATCGATTCAGACCGTTTTTGAAACATTTGGAATTTATGAATATTTTATTTTATTATTGTTTTTTAAATTTATTCCATTTTAGCAAATTTTTATTGTACATTGTCAAGAAATGCGCATATTGGGGCTATGTTCCGTCCATCTTTTATCCGTTGGATCAAGCAAACGGCACAGCGAATTTAATTTACTTTTCGCTATGGGCATTGTGTTTAATCCAATTTCAGGCATTTTAAAATTAAACATTTTTTAAAACAATTTATTCAAATTTCTGCACAATTTTAAATTTCAGTTGAATTTTCTCATGTCATTGAACCGTTTTTGTGCCATTTGTTGTTCCCAAATGTATCGGCGCCATTGGTCATCAAAAATGAGCAAATATTTATTGGCAATTATTCTTTTGTTCGCTTTGGCAATTGCTGCACCAATTCTGTGGCATTCTGTGTGCTTTCGGTTGTCTGAAGTGCGAACACAATTTGGGAAAGCACAACACAAAATTGTCGGCCCTGTTTTCATGGAAATTTCAACACAAGTAAAAAAATGGAGGAGCACAAATTAAAGAAAATTTATTTTAAAACTTCAATAAATTATTTTGAGCAAAGATTTCACGATCATTTAACCGGGTGGCCCAGCCCGACCCCAAAATTTTGATTGGGCGCCCGACGGACATGGATTTTTTCAAAATTTTCTGAAAGATGATTTTAAAACAAAAATTCTTCACCTTATACAATTGTAGGAAAACCATCCGTGGCCTGTTTAAGTTTGACAAAACGAAATTACGAAGTCAACTATTCGATTAATTGCCTCTTCATTTTTCTCAATTTTTTTCGCTATATTTTTGATTTTAGAATTAGTTCGAGTAATATTATAAATATTATTTTTTCAAATTTTTTTTTAATCTTTAGCAAATTTATTACACTATCACCAAAATGTTTGCCATTTCCCACTTGGCTTTTCTGCTCTTTGCTTATCCGTTAATGTGCCGAAGGATCAGACAAATGAATTTGAAGCAGCGCAGTCACCGTGTTGAAGTTCGAATGTGTTACGCCATCATTTTGCTTTCAATTGCAAACCTTCTCTTCGCAATTTATCTTATCACGTGGTAAACTAATAATTAATGAATTAATTAATTGCTTAATTGCCAGCCCATTTTAGTATACTTACTTAAACAAACCAAGAAAAAAAAGTGCCAATGTTTTTGTTTTTACAAGCTTCTGAGCATTCTTTTTTGAGGTTTAATCCTAAAAATTTTTGAAAATCTTTTTGGCATTTTGTCATTTGTCAATAAAACGAGAAATATACGCACGAATCAGTTTTTTTTTAAATTTTCCAACAAAGTCTTGATGCCATTTGGGTTGAGCCGGACTGAGTAAATCTTGGCTTTTTTGGAACCATTTTCATCACTTACAAATTTCGCCGAAATTGGCACAGCAATATCTTAACATAGACTTCTCATTTCTTGGAATTTCATTTTTTGCTCAATTCTTAAAGTTTTTAAATTGTTAAGAAGATCAAATTCAGACAGATATTTAAAAAAGCTCAAATCTGAGCGAAATTTCTGAAATTTTAATAAATTAAAATTTTTCTGTAATATTTGAAATGGTTTGGAAAAAGGCCAGCCAAATTTTGATTGCCTATTTAAAGCATCTTTCAATTTAGGGAAATTCTGTCCCGGAGGCATGCCGAACTTTCACCAATTGCCGAATGGATTCTCCTTATGATTGTCGATTTCTACGACTTGAACAGCCCTTATGGACTGATAATTACTTCAAAAATTATACGTAAATACACATTGCCCTTCTGTTTATTAATGCGTAGAAATGAAATAAAAATATAATTTTAATTATACTAAAATATATTTATATATTAAAAATGGATTGTATATATTATAAAATTCAAAAATGAGTGCGAAATATATGATTAACTTGGAAATAAATTTTTTTTTGAATTAATGTTTTTTAAAGAAAATATTCTAAAAATTTTGAATAACACTATGAAATATTAATTTGGTTGAAATTGATGAGTGAAGATAATTACATTTTTTATTTCCTACAAATTGGCAGTTTTTAATTTTTAGGTTTTTAGTGTTCAAAAACGCCAAAATATTTATGCTCGTCGACAATTTTTTCACCAAATACGGGAGTAAAATAGAATGGTTTAGAATTGAATGGTCATTTTTTGTACAAATCTTTCACTTTTTATTTTTCGATTTGGCTCAACCTTAATATATATTGTTTTTAGTTAACAAATACCTCTTGTGAAAGGATCTAGCGTTTAAGTTAAAAAAAAGTCAACAAAAAAATATTCGACATCGGGTTAGGGATTCAAACGAAAGTGGAAGAGGAAAATTATTGAGATTTTCAACAAATTCTAACAAAATTCATTAAATCTAAAAAAAATTTCATCGGCGTCGCCTGTCGGCACCGCCGGCTCCCAAAACTCCATTTTTTCTTAAAAAATTAACCAAAAATCGCAATTTATTCATTTTTTGAACAAAAATTGTCGTGCCAAGTGACTCAAAATCGCAAAAAAAATCCGCAAATCCTCATTTTCTAAAAAATCAAATTTTAAAAGAAAATCAAAAACTGTAACTTTCACGAAGAAAGGGCGGAAAACATCCCGAAAAAAGTCTGTATGACAAATCCATGCCTGGTAAATGGACAATTTTAGACAAAAAAAAATCTTTTTTTTTCCGAGACAAACAAATCAAACATTCTTGGAACCAATTCTTTAACACTTTAATATTCACAATTAATCAGTTGCATAATTGGTAATAGTAGGCTTGTCCACCCCCCCCCCCGCCCATTTTTTGAATTAAACAATTTTTTGACGAAAAAGCGAAATTCGAAAGCATTAACTTCGGACTTTTTTCGAATTCGGATCCCGGGTCCGTAACTGTTATAAATATTGTCATATTCGTGCCCAGCGATCCCTCAAATGCCCATAAAAATATTTTACGACTTAAAATTAAAAAAAAATTTTAAATGGGGGGGGGGGGGACCAGCCCTACTATTTACCGCAAAATTTTGATTAATTGAGCCTATGCTTAAATGAGTTCAAAACTTCTGGTTTTGGAAACCCAGGCAAAATTCACGAACGGTTTCCGAGTAATTTTAAATTTAAAATAAAAACCCGAAAAAAAACTTCAAAAAAATTTTTTTTTCCCTTTTAATATGAAATTAAAAATTAAAATTTCTAAATTAAAATAAAAAATCAATTGTGAAAGTTTTTTTTTGTCGAAAAACAATACGAATTGGAGCAGTACAAAAATTATCATACGTCCTAATTTATTTTTACTTCAATTATAAACGGCCGCGCCAAAGTGACCCCTACCAATAGAAAAATGCTTTCCTTTAAATTATTTTTTGAAGTTTTTCTAAGCAAATTAATTTGTAAGCAGTTTGATTAGTTAGGAAAGGCGTTCAAAAATTTGTTTTTTGAATAATTTTTAGCTAACCTTTTTTTTACATTTTATTCGTAATTTTTTCTCTTCTATCGAAATGCTAAATTTGTTATGGATTTAACATTTAGGAAAAACAAAATTAACATCACGAAGTAAATGTTGTTTTTCCTAATAATGAAAACATTAGATAGTGCGTCAAAAAGAGAGAAAAATTAGAGAAAAAAAAGTTTTGTTTTTTCTCTGCACTCTCTCTCTTTATTTGTACACATCTCTCCCTTTTTTCGGACGTGTGACTCAAAAATGGTTGCCAAAAGATTGTTTTCCGCGACAAATAACAGAACACTTTTTTCCACTTTTCGTTCACTCATATTTTTTGGCTGCTCATTTCGAGCGTTGTCATTATTTTTTATCCGATTTCCATATAAAATTACGGTAATACTGTCGATGGTACCCCCTCCCCTTTTTGAAAAATGTTTTTTTTTTTGTTTTCGAAAGGCATGAAAGCATGTTTCCTAGGGTTTTCGGGGTCGCTGATCACGAACCCGACATTTATTTCGACCAATTTCGAATCCCGGACCTGAATTGGAAGAAAAGTTCGAAAATTCAAATTTTTTAAATTTCAGATTTTTAGTCCATAATGGTTTAAATAATCTTTTATTGAAGTATTAATGAGTTCCTGGTATTTATTCGGTTTTGGACTAAAAATCTGAAATTCGAAAAATTTGAATTTTCAAACTTTTCTTCCAATTCAGGTCCGGCATTCGAAATTGGTCGAAATAGATGCCGGGTTCGTGATCAGCGACACCGAAAACCATAGGAAACATGCTTTCATGTCTTTTGAAAACAAAAAAAATTTCAAAAAAAGGGGGGGTACAATCGACAGTATTACCAAAAATTTATGTCTTGTAAAGTGCATTAGTACCGGAATTTCTTCGGTAAAATACATGGTTTTTAAAATTTTTAGCAACAAATTACACTTCCTTTCCTTTTCATTCTTTTCAAAATCAAATAATGGCCAACGAAAGTGCCACGAATGCAGGAGGAGCCGGCGCCGCTGGTGGTGCTCAGCCCGCCGAGTACATCAAACTGAAGGTGGTTAACGAGGTCTGTTTTTGCATTGTGTGATGGTGCGACTTCACCGTCTTAATCGTACAATTTAGGACTCAAATGAAGTGCATTTCCGGGTCAAATACAGCACATCCATGGGCAGGCTGATGAAGGCATACGCGGAGCGGACTGGCGTACAGGTGTAACAAATTTGGGATTGGGTGTTGGATTTGTTGGGTTTTTGACTGACAAAATCTTGTACGTGTACAGTCCATGATGTACAAAGTGTCCAAATTTACACGAATTCTGGTCCGGAAAGGAATGTAAGACAACAACAGTTTTTGGTGTTTAAACAGGCGTCCACCCATCCATACATAAATTGAAGGGGGAATTTGTTGTGGACGAGTTTATTTTTTTGGTTGTAAACACAAACGCCATTCTTTTCACCCCATTTCAGGTGACTTCTCTGCGCTTTTTGTTTGATGGCCGCTCCGTCAAAGACCACCACACTCCCAGATCACTGGAAATGGAGGGGGACGGAATCATCGAAGTGTGTGGGGTGATGGGTTGGAAAACATTCCCGGGGGGTGAGGTTTCGGGGTCATATTCACACTGAATTTTTTTTTTATTTTCAACGATCAGCGGATAGTTTTTTTGCACTTTAAAGTAACATTATTGTATTTTAGGTGTATCAGGAACAGATCGGAGGCTCCATTATGGATGATTAAAGAACATTATTTGTTCCTCATGTTTCTTTTTTTGACCGATCATTATATGATCTGATAATTGCCACTCACATTTATTTGTTGCTTCTTTCGTTCGAATACATTTCATTTTTGTTTTGCTTTTTGGGATTACTTTTACATCGTAAATGATTGGTTCAAAAATGATGAGTAAAATTGTGCCGATGAATCACTCCCTTTCCATCCCCAGTAGATATATAAGCACTGACATTTAAGTTTGGCTAATTTGGAAAATTTCTCTTAAGATGAAAGAAATTGGTTGAAAAGAAATTTTCAAGAAAAAATTTATAGGTAAAAGTGTCTAGTCAAAATTAAAGTTTATCGAATTTTGGAAGGTCAAAATAAATAACATTTACATAGTCAAAAAGAAAAATAAATTTGGAAAACTCCGCCTCGGTGGTTGAAAAACATTCATTTTCAAAAAAGGATGAATAATCAATAGGGCTGTCAAAAATATGTACAAAAAGTGGTCCAAATATGTACATAAATATGTAAGAAAAATCCCAAAATATGTACAAAAAACCCCAAATATGTAAATAAAAATTTTTTTAATGGTTATTTTTGGAAAAAAAAATCATCTTAAATGCGGAAATAGGCATCAAAATGCCATAAAAATTACTTAAATTGTCAGAATCACTTTTAGTATTTTAAAAATTCTGGCGATAACTTTTTTGAAACTTAACAAAAAAATTTGAACTTTTGCAGACTAATAGAGGAACAATAAGAGCTATCGAATGATACCAAGAATGTTGGATTTGGTTGGCAAAGAAAAAAGGCTAAGTTTTAATTTTGCAGAATTCTTCGTTGGTCGAATGGAAATGAACAAAAGATGTGCCACCAAATACAACTATTTTCTTCTTTATCCTTTCCAATTCCGGCTCTTCGCTACGAATTTATTTATTATTATTCGAAATTCAATCGTTTTATTTTACTTTTTTTTTGTATTTGAAGTATTTTTCAATTAAGCAAATGACTTGAATATTTTTTATTCTCGGGAAATTTTCCATAATCCATGTTAATTTTGTATGTTAACAGAGATGGAAAAGGCCAAGTACGGACTAATAAATCCCCGCAAATGACTTTTTAAATTATTGAAACAAAATGCTTAAATTTAATTTAAAATATTCTTTCAATTGTAGCTATTATTATTTATCTGACCCTTTGGTATAAAAAATAGTCAAAAACCTTTTTTCTGTTATTTAGTTTCAGATATATGCTCCGTTGCAAAATTATAGGGCGCCCGGAAAATGCGTCAGTTGAAAACGCGGGGGAAATTAGGGCACCAAATTAAGGATTTAAAAAAAATAAAGTTTTTAATTGTCCAAAAATTGCAACCATATAATTTAAAAGCATAGTAAATTTTAAATCAATGCCATACATACTTTTTGGGAAAATATCCATCAAAAACACTTTTAATTGCCAGGTTTCAATTAGAGTGGTACGGGACCGCGATCGGGGCTTTTCTTTAGTTCAATTCCCGTGGACCAATCAATCTGATTTTTTTGCTAAACATAGCTTCCCCATAAATATTAAAAACCACACAAAAATTTGGGAAGTGTAAAAGAAAAAAGAGTATCTTTAAACCCGGGTCTAATCTGTTCTTATTTTTATGAAATGTTGCTTTTGGGGAAGTGGCACAATTTTGTTATGGTTTCTTAAACATAATTTGGCAAAATTTAAAAATAAAATTCACAACGCCTATCGGCACCGCCGAACCCATTTTCCCTCCCATTCCCCAAACAAAAGTTGCTTTTTTGGCGCCTAAATTCTTGGGAAAATATCCAAATTTTCCTTCTTCTTTTTTTGGTACTTCCGGGTTATGTCGCCCCCCCCCCCCTCAAAAAATTCATAAATTCGTAAATTGGGGTTTCCAAGGTCGCTGATCACGAATATGATATTATTTGAACATCTGATGACTTTTAACCATAGATTTAACAAAATATCTGAATTTGACGAGATTTTGCGCAATATCGCTGCCTTTATGCCACCTGTCTGATTCAATTCATGATTTAATTGATTTTAAATATTTTTCTAAAATCATGATATTTTGTCAAATCTATGATTAAAATTCATCAGATCTTAAAATAAATATCATATTCATGATCAGCAGCAACCTTGGAAACCCTAATTACGAATTTTGGAATTTTTTTTTAGGGGGGGGGGGGCAGCATAACCCGGAAGTACCTTTTTTTGCACTTTTGACCTTTTTAATGAGTTTTTAACTTTTACGGCAAAATATGTTTGCTTTGCATTGTATTAGCGAAATGAATTTAAAAAATGAGATTTTTTTGGGAAATTACTATTTTTGACAGTTTTGTCTCAATTTTTGGCACATACCTATTTTTGCCTTTTTTGAGTTTTTATTTTTCTCTCATCTGCTCTTTCTCTGTCTCTCTCTGCGTCTCTCCATTTCTCTCTCACTCTTTCGACTCGTTTCTTTCTTTCATCATTAATTTTTCTCCCTTTCTCTGACTCCGCTGTTGCTTAGGTGTTCTATGGCGTCGCTTTGGAAAGTGACGCCAATTAACCGATGAGAAATGGATAACATTTGGTTGGTGAGCATCGCTGAACACTCATTTTGCATTTCACTCCATTTCGTCCTACGCATTTCCAAACGTAAAAAATTAATTAAAAGTTAATGCTTCATACTTAGTGATAGGTTTTATTAAAGATTTCTTTTTTAACCTTAAAAATATAATTGTTGAGAATTTAAATTTTTGAACACTTATGTACAAAATTTCGCTCAAATATATTATATTGAATAATACAGTGCGGTGCATATGTTTATGGACAAATGCGAAATGGAAAAAAATTGTTGGCCTTTTGCTTGAATGATCCCGAAACAAACGAATATTTTGACATTTTAGTAGCATTTTTTATGGGCTTTCCAATGATATAAGATATTAAACAAAATATTGGCTAGTGCCCGAATTACACGTGACTTGGTGTGTCACACCCCATTTTCTGTGGTGCATATGTTTATGGACAAAATTTTCATTTGCTTTAACTCAATACTTAGTGGGTCAAAAATTCTGAAAAAATTCTTGCTATCGTATTTTTTATACTGATCAAAAATGTCCTTTATAGAAACTTGATCAGATCACTCCTTCTTGGTGATCTGAAAAGTCAAAAATGGCTTGAAACCGGGAAAATTTACGAAAAAAATTCCTAGGGGGTTGGAAAAAATTTTCTGGAAAATTTAAGTAGGCCTATCATAAGGAGTACAAAATTCTCTACAGTATGCAAAAGACAGCATATCTCTACGACTTATACCCGTTGAGGTATGGGCACTTCAATTTCAGTGTCTACAAAAAGTACCGTATTTCTTAAGAAAACAGTGCATTTTACAGTAGAGATGATCAACATCAAAGTTGTAGTCCCCATACCTCAAAGGGTATAAGTCGTAGAGACACGCGGTCTTTTGCATATTGAAGAGTATTTTGTGCTCTTTCAGATGGATATAATGATTTTTTCCATAAAATTTTTCACAACCCTCTAGGAATTTTTTTGAAAATTTTCCCCGGTTTTCAGTGCATTTTGGAGTGTCCCGATCAGTATGAAGGAGTGATCTGATCAAGTTTCTATAAAGGACATTTTTGATCAGTATAAAAAATATGATAGCAAGAATTTTTTCAGAATTTTTGACCCACTAAGTATTGAGTTAAAGCAAATGAAAATTTTGTCCATAAACATATGCACCACAGAAAATGGGGTGTGACACACCAAGTCACGTGTAATTCGGGCACTAGCCAATATTCTGTTTAATATCTTATATCATTGGAAAGCCCATAAAAAATGCTACTAAAATGTCAAAATATTCGTTTGTTTCGGGATCATTCAAGCAAAAGGCCAACAATTTTTTTCCATTTCGCATTTGTCCATAAACATATGCACCGCACTGTATTCCTTAAACAAATTTCAAGCATTTTTAGTTGTATATTTTATGTCTTTTTATAACAAAATTTTTTTTCAACAAATTCATCTTCAAAAAATCTATTTTAAAAAATACCCTTACCAAGACATAAATTTTTGGAAAAAATGGAAAATCTTCAAAATTTTTCATTATTTTTTCCCAACGAGAAATAACAATAAGTAGAGATATATTATTTTTATATATTTTTTTCGTCATAAATTAAACTGAATTTTCGTAAATAGTCTAAAAATTGAATTTTAAGATTTAAAATGAGAACAGAATATTGAGAATTTTTATGCGCATTGGCAAGTTTTTCTATATGAGAAAATTTAAATAAAATTTTAAAGAAATACTAATTTTAAATTTTAATCTCAAATTATTATAATCTTTACTGGACTCACTAAAAAGGATTAATTTATGCGCATTTTTTAAGATTTAATAAATGCGACCTTTTCATACAAAACGAAGAATTAAAATAAAAAAGCGAAGAAGAAAATAATTAATATTGATATATCAAAAATTGGGAACTTTTCTGGTAAAATATTTTTACCTAATTAATAAATTTTATAATAAATTACATTCAAATAGACATAATCGCTTAAAACAAAGTAACTTTAAAAAAAATAAATTTTTCAATATTTTTACCTAAAAATTGCCTTATTTCATCCCTAAATTTACCAAAAATAAAAAGCTAAATATCTCATTAAAATAATAAAAAAAGAGTTCATTAAAATGAATTTAATAATAAAAATAAAAATACTTTTATAAAAAATTGTTATAAATTACAATAAAAAATTGTAGCAAAACTTTGTTCTTACCATCTAAATTAATGTCTTTAATAAAAGTATATTTTTTTAAAATCTTAAATAATAGAAATATTAAACAAAAAGTAAGTGTAAACGTTTCACTATGCCATCTTCACAAAAAAAGAAAAGAATACAAACAACTAAACCAATTCTTTTACACCATCATAGCTCGCTATCGACAAGATTTTTAAAGAATGAATTTTAATATGATAAATATATATATATATATAATTGTCAACAAAAAAATTAAATTCGATAAAAAACCAAACTTTTCTAATTAATTTGTGGGAATTTAATAATATTTGTGCAAAATAAAAAAATTTATATTTTAAACTATATTTATTTTGTATTATGTGTTTAATTACAAGATAAACATCAAATAAAAACACAAATGACTTTATCAAATATTAATAAAATTAAGCATAAAAAATCGGCGAAATTAACAAAAAAAAAGACTTACAAAACTATTAAATGGTTTCTAATTAAACTTAATTATAAAATAAAGCTATTTAAAAAATAAGAACATCAGAGTGATCAGTCTCGTGCGCAAGAAAAATATTTCCATTTTATTTATTTGATGTTTTTTAATTAATATAATTTACTAATCTAATTATAAACTTAGAAAATAGATAATTAAAATATATTTAATTAAATCAAGGCCTGAATGATATACAGATTGATTATTGCATTGATTGTTTAATTTTACTAAATTTTAGCTAAGTTCGGATTTATTATTAAGCAAAAAAGTTAACAATTAAATTTAAATATTGTTATCATTGATATTTTTAATTGTCTCAGCACGTGAAAAAATGGCGGAAAAACAAGCATTAGAAACCCATTAAAGGTGGGGAATTTTTTTTTTTAATTTTGACAATTAAACGCACCCAAAAATTTTGAGTATGAAACATTAAATTTAAAATTTGATTCTTAAGCTCGGATTTCCTCAGATTTAGTTTCTTATTTTAACAAATAATTAAACTAAATCTGTTTTCTTGATTTTTTCTTAAAAAATAAGTAAATTTTAAATAATTTATTAATAGGATAATTTAGCTCTTTTATTATCTTAATAAATGAAATTTAGATTCTTTTAAAGATTAAAAGGCCAAAGTTAAATTCATAAAGATTTTAAGGCAGTTCAAAAGCTTATTTTAATTGAATTTAAACTAAAACATGATATAATTAAAAAAACTAATTCATTTACTTAAATTAATACAATGAGAAAAAAATAAATTAAAATCAATATGAACAAACAATATTCATAATGAAAAAAATATTTGAATAACACAAAATTTTATTTTATTAAATATTCAAACTGATAAATTTTTAACTCAAGTATTTTTTAATAAAATTTGTGCACAAATTCCCATTCAATGACAGAAATAAAATTAGAAGGAAGGTAACGTATAGCAAACCACGAATGTGGGCACGCACTAACAAGAACAAACATTCAAAATAATTCTATAGAATTGAAATTTTGTATAAAAAAAATAAGAAATTTAATACTGTAAAAGGAGTTGATTGCCATTAACAGGCATAGAAAAAAATATTTTTTCAATAAAATAAAAAAGAGAGAATAAAATGTAGATAAAAAATAATATTTATTATTATTCATGTCATAAAAAAATCATATTACCTATATTTAAAAAGGTGAAATATAGTACTATTTTATATATTTTGTTTATTTTATGAAATCTCTAAAAATAGTTATTTTCAGTTATTGTGCGACCAATAGGACTCGTTCCTTCATCGAATTTACTTATCAATTTTTAATAAAAAAAAATTACAAGCAACTATAATAAAATGATGCCTTTATAACAAAACTTAAGGATGAGAAACATGAAATAATATAAGAAAATTATCGACAAATATCAAGTCTTGGTTGCATTTTTTATGAATATCGAATTCCAAATGGCAAAACTAATTAAAATTGTATAATAAGAATTAATTCAATATTAAATTTTTTAATTACAATTTTCATTAGCATATACCGGAAAATATTGATCATATGGCCCAGAGCCGAAAATGGTCGAAATATATACCAATCGATAGCTCTCGGTCTGTAAGGGAAGAATCCGAAAGAATTTTTTTGCGGAAACCAATCCCTGAAGAGTTATAGACCCGGGACTGAAATGGCCAGATGCCTTTGGGACTGAACCGTCCACCACTCAAAATGCATGGAATTGCGACAAAATTGATATCAATCGATTTCTCTAGGCTCCTAAATTATGAATCCGAAAGATTTTTGGACAAAAATGAAAATAACCGAAGTTATGGGTTCCTAAAACCTAGAAAAATGACACTAGAAAAACCGTCTATAATTTGAAAATTTAATTTTTCCTATTGCGCTAAAAAACCGCCGCACACTCGACTACGGCGGCCAGTAGGTGGGGCGAGACTACGGGCTACGGAAGAAATCCGCGCGTGATCCGCAGGCGGTTGACTGCGGGGGCCCTTCGGGCCCCCGCAGTCAACCGCCTGTGGCGCTCGTCAGACTTTTTCCTCCGCCCTCCGTCTCTTGCTCCGTCTTCGCATGCTCCCTTTTGCGAAGTTCAAAAACCTGAAGTGTTTTTCGTTTTTTTAACTCACCTAAATTAATTTTTTAATCAAAGTCATTTTTTGAGATTTTTGAGGACCCATAACTTTTTTCAATTTCTCTTTTACCCAAAAATTCTTTCGGATTCTTAATTAGCAGACTGTGCGGAATCGATTGATATCAATTTTGTCGCAGTTCCATGCGTTTTGAGTCGTGGACGGTTCAGTCCCAAAGGCATTTGGCCATTTCAGTCCCGGGTCTGTAACTTTTCAGGGATTCGTTTCCGCAAAAAAATTCTTTCGGATTCTTTCATTACAGACCGAGAGCTATCGATTGGTATATATTTCGACCATTTTCGGCTCTGGGCCATATGATCAATATTTACCCATATACCTTTATGTGAATCAGATAGTTGATGAAGCTTCAATTTTGAAATCACAATTAGAAAATGGAGTACAACCCAAGAAGGAATTCAAAAATAATGTAAAGATAACATAAAAGAAATAAATAGATAAAGAAATGAATTAGGTATTAATAATTAGCTCCAAATTAAATGGAGGTAATGAAGGACTAACAGTGAAAAAAAAATTAATTTCACCCAATTATGGAATTTTAAAGGAACAGCTAAAAACTTTGAACAAAATTAAATACATAGTAATAATTAAATGATTAAAACAAAATATAAAAGAATGTGTGGTTTAATTTACAAATGTTAAACGGAATTCATTCCTAAACATGAATGACAAGAGCGCCAAAATTTGTAAAGTCGTAAAAAGAGATTAAAAGCTTTATTGATAAAAATGTGGGTTAATAACCCTTCTAGATTCCTTCTGTCCTAAATAAAAATATGTCATATTGAGTGAGTTCTATTACATATGTCTAATCTTTCACAATTGCTATGCATAAATATAATGAATTAACAAATATAAATTAAAAAAATTATTGAACACAAATATAAGACATTTTAAATGGCTTCACACGGAACTTCAGTTAAGAGCTAGTCATTGCTCTAAATGCAATATAATCAAATTAAGCCAAAAAAATAAAAAAAAAATTAATAAATCAAATAAAATATAAAATACAAAGAGATACGATTTTAATCTATTATAAAATAAATTCTTTTTCAATATTAATTCAACTCATTTGTTACTCCAATGTGTTTAATTAAAAGACACATTAGCCTAAAATGTAACATTTGATATTAAAATGCCAAAATTCGACGCAACTGGGGATTTCTATAAGTTCTGCAGGAATTCAATTGGTTGAATATCTGAAACCTTTTTAACAATTAAGTAATTGTCGAAGTTAATTTAAAAAAAATATATTTAAATGATGTAATAACTTAAAAATTAAAAAACAAATTTTCAACAATATAATAAAAATCAACTGCTTCAGAAGATGAATTCGATTGAACATGCTTACGATACATGAAAAAATAAGAATTTTTAAATTATTTCTTTAATAGTCATGCTTCCACAACAAATGTCAGCAATTGTAATGAAGAAAGATTAAAGTTTAAAATAAATTAACACTGTCCGTATAATTAAAGTTTTTTTTAATTCAGAAATAGTATTAATTTATTTTTAAAAATTCTACATGAATAAGCCATTTTAAACGAAAAAATTTTATGTATATGATTGAATTTTTTTTATTAAATGATGAAAAATAAAATTTAATTTAAAATTTAAAGTAATATACAAAAAGTACTAAAAAATTTCCATCATAATTAATGAAATTATATAATAAAATTATAAAAAACGGAAAAATTTAAAATATGAAAATCTTCGAAAAGATGGAAAGAAATTATCAGCTCCATAATATGTTCAAAAACTGAGAAAACAAAATTCAACTAAAAATTAATTTTTTCATAAATTAAATTAAGTGGCAAAAAGATTAGAAAAAAACGAAATATAAATAAAATAAAATAATTTGAAAAAAAGTTGTTTAACACCAGCAGTTGTACTCATCTCGGTCTCTACTGCTATTATCATTAGACATACCATTAAAAAGGATGGTTCATAATTGAAAATGTTTATTTTAATCAAAAATAAAAGAATGAATACGAATCACGTGTAAAAATAATAAAGATTATGGAATTAATTTATCTGTAATTATAAGATTGGTCAATTAAAATAGAGGTAAAAATCATTATGAAAACCTTTTTAACAAAATTTATTTATCAAAAACACAAAACATTTGAGAAATTATAAAACCCAAAATCTAAATTAACTATTAATGTGAATTAAAATTCGCAACATTTAATCAATCAATTGTGAAGAGGTTGTGATTTATGTGAATAAAGTTATTGTAAAATTTAGCCCTACTTAAGTTCTCAAAAATTATATTTTTTTTGAAAAGTAATACAGAAAGATGATGTTAAAGTTTTTAAAAATCTAACATAAAAATTTAAAATATGCCTAAGAAAATGAAAATCATTTACGATAAATTAAAATATGAAGAAGAATTATGAAGACACTTGGACTGGAAACGATCGATCGTACAAAATATTTATCCCAGTTCTTGTTAGACATTCGCAGAAATCTTGATATTATTATAAAAATTATTATGTGTCGCTAGTTACTAAGGCAAAATTAATAAAAAAAAAAAAGGTTCTAAACTTTGAGAATATGGAATGGAATTACCAGAAATTAGCCTAATATATAAAGGCGATAAAAAAAAAGAAAAGGATAAAAAGCGACTAATGAAGAATGATTTTCATTTAAAAGAAAAAATTTTGATTTTTTAAAAATGTCAGGATGTTTACCAGTTCGAAGCAGAAAAATTCCCGGCTTTGCCAAAGCAATTGAGTGATGTAAAAGAATTCAATTCACCTGTCAAGGATTTATTTTATAATAATTTTATGCTAATTATAAAAAAATCAACAAATGCACTGATGTTTTTAAAACGAGAAAAACTGCAAAATAGAAATTATCTATAATATACAAAACAATGTATAACATTTTTGAAAAAAAATATTATGAAAATTAATTTGTTAGCAAAAGAAAATTTTCAATTTTACCTATGTAAAAAATAGACTTGAACAAAATTAAATAAGCGCATAATAATATGTTTGTTTTTAAAAATCTAAAGCGATCGGATACACCAATTTAATAAATTGAAAAAAATTTATCTTTTAGTCTACATTTTAATTTAATTCATGTAGATAATTGACATGTTTATCAAAATGGCGAAAATTTAACTATTAAGAGCACGCACTAAAAAATAAGTTTTAATTTTTTCTACAATGATAAGATTAATGCATAATACAATGTTTAACGGCAATCAACTTCAGTAGGGTTGAACCGACCGTTTTTACCGCAGTCCGAGTCTTTTCAATAAAGAAAAATTAACTCAACATTCTGATTCTAACAATACAAAATTACGAGAAAAAATAAATAAAAAATTTACTGAAAAATAATCGATTAAATTGCATGATATTTTAGTTGATTATTCAAATTTTATAAAACAATGAAAATAATAGATATTTTTTCCTGGATTCTATCATGGTTTAGCAGAATAAAAACTTTATTTTATTTCACTCTTTACAAAGAATTTTTTTTTTGCAAAAGATAACCATTTAAAAAATTTATTTACAATATTTGGTAAATATTTTGAGTTTTTTACATTCTTTTTTTGCAAATTTTTCTTGCATAAAATTCCAGCCCTATTTATGAGGCTTGACAATTCAAATAAGAAGCTAAAATTGATTCACCTTTAAAAAATGTTGTTTTTTTAAATACAAACATTAAAGTTGAAACTTATTACATGTTACATATTTTCGCCCTCAATGCAAGTATCAACGCTATTAAAAAGTAAAATATTATTCGCGGAATCATGAAAATGCAAAACATATACTAAATTAAAATTATTTATAAAATAAATAAAGATAAAACATGCAAGAAAATAGAAAAAATAATAAAAAATGAAGCATTGCAAAAAATTTATGACAAAATTTTCATGAACATTCACTTACAATTTTGGTCTTTTTCAGAATTAAAACATACAAAATCCACTTCATTTAATTATTTATTAATTTTGAAAAGAAATGATTAACTAACATAATATAAATGAAAATTTAAAACTATATAATAAACCTGATTTTAACTTATTATTAGACCCGGAAAATAAATTAAAAATTTTATTAATAAAAAAAGCTTTTAAAATAAGAACATGCTGAAAATTTCTTAATTAGTTCCTGTTTTTGCTAAAGTGTCTGCAAAATAAGTAACGAAAAAATATTACAAGCAAAATAAAATAACGAACATTGATCTATTTAAATAAATATTAAAATTTGCCTGTGTTTAAATTAAATATTAGTAAAAATACATCCATATTCAAAATCCACTTAAAAATTAATGAAATTATATCAAAGAAAAATTAAATAAAAAAACGGATTTAGCTGAAAATGTGCCTTCGTAAATGATAATTAAATGAATGAAGCTAATAAAACAATTACCGGTGGGACGCAATTTAAAATGAGTTACATTGTTATACAAATAATGCAAACGATAATATGATTGGGTTTTATGGATATTGAACAAGGTAAAATAAAGTACAAGTGTTTCCGGTCTTGGAACGCGAATTATTTAGTAACTCAAATTTTAGCTAATAATAAAAAACAAAAGACTGAACGAGGTTTTTTCCTAACACAAAAAAAAGAAAATTATTTCCAGTATAATGAAATATTATAAAATAAATGAAAGAAAAAAGTTTATAAATATTAAATAAATATATTTATAACTGTTCTTTTTAATAAAAGTTATTGGTTTTTACCATCTCAAAAATATATTAGAAATCAGATAATTACGCAAGTCTCAATTTACAAATATTTATGAAATAGAATAAAATGAATAAATTTTAATATCAGAGAGAAAAAGCATTTCATAAAATGAATTTAATAATAAAAAGACTTTTATAAAAATAAAATCAAAAAAACAGTTTAGCATTGCTATAAAAACTCTTTCACTTCATTTTTCTGCATGGCCCCATGTTGGGCCATTAATCTGTCCATGAAAAATTCAAAAATAAAACTAAAATAAAACAATAAAATGATGTGGGCTGTAAAAATGTTTATGAAATAAATTAAGATGAAGAAGAATAAAATATAAACAAAAATCAAACAATTCAAAAATTTTTGACATAAATTCTTTTACACAACGGGTGTTAGGACATATTCGCGGTTGAACTCCATGGCCGACGCGACTGTGAATTAAAAACATATTTGAAAATTCAAATATTATTTCAATGATATTATTCAAATGAAAATCCGTTAATTCTCATGATAAAGTAATAGGCGCTACAGATTTAAAACAATGAAAAATAATACATTACTAAAATAATATATTTAAATACTATATACCAATGTATGCATAAAAATTTAAATACACGCATATAATTTACAACTACGAGAAAAACGCACAATAAAGTTAAATATTGTTCTGCTCAGTTATATTACAACCGAAGAAAAATAAAACAAATTTTAAGTCAATCCATATCAAACAATTAAAAGAAAAAATTAAATGATTTTTTTTATGGCAATATGTATAAAATTTAGCATATTCTTATAAAGGAATGTTCGTAATAAAATTTAAATTTTTTTTACAATTCTTATATTTTTTCCAAATAAAACCATATAGAAAAAATAGAAAAACTGAAAAATTTTACTAAATTATACTTGACATAAAAATAAAAAATTTATTAAACAAGTTAAATATATTTCTTTGAAACACTTTGCTCCCTAATATATTCATCTTTTTCTCGGTAAATCACAAGTATTACATCGTCATTTCATATATCGAAACCTATGGGTCACAGAACCAATATATAAATTTTTGTCTTTTTAAAAATAATATGCATAAAATTTAACGCAAGTACATACGCCGCTACCTGATAAAAGGAACGATGTCTGATAGTTACTACAATTTTTATTAAAAATTTTATTTTTCTAAAATTTATATCTAAAAATTTTCTTTTTTTAATTGAATACGTAATGATTAAATATGCTACATTTGATGCTCACCTATTGTAATCAGTTTTGTCCATTCAAAATGAATTTCCGTGCCTAGATTAACTTAAAGTAAATATTACTTAAAGCGCAAAAAGAAGAAGATTAAGAACAGAATGAATTTTGACGTTTCTGCTTAATGTGGAATTCAATGAAGCAAATAAAAAATAAATGAGTCGATAAAAAGAAATTGAAAAATAATGCATATAGTAAAAGGTAATGAAGAATTAAAATAATAATCTTACTAAGAAATTAATTTTGCATTTAAAAAATGTTAATGAAAAAATAAATTAAGTTAGAAGATTTTTGTTAAAAGTTGAGGCCAAGGAAAAGGAATACAAGCTTCGGTATGAGCAAAGTGGTGCATGAAAGGCAAAGCAAAGTGTAAATTCTACCAAATCTATAACGATTTTTATATTTTATAAAATTAACTTTTAAAAAAAATTTAAAATAATAATTTAGAAAAAATTACAGAAAATTACTCATTATTCACTGCAAGAAATGGAAATAATATCAAATTTTATCATTTCAACAAAATTCTCAAACTCAATCATCTAAACTAAAACGATGAGATAAACATCGGCGTAACATTAAAAATAGTTCTATTTAAAGTACAAAATTATTAATCAAGAATAGCAAACTATAAAATAAAACGTTCATTTATTTAAAGCAATAATAAAATTTGCCATTATAATAAATGAAAATTAATTTAAACAGCACATAGCCAAGTAAATAAATTTAAGCGTTATTTGGAAATTAATAAAACAACGTATCATAAAGGGCGTTATTTAATCCATAATTATAGTTAAAGTGAATATTCTTCACAACATATTAAAATTTCATTTAAGAGAACTAGGAAATTAATCTTGTAATTTTAAATGCTTTAAAAGGCACTTAAGTACACCAATAAAATATTCATTTATAAATTTAAAAAACTAAATATGATTAATAATCTCACTAAATAATGAAAATGAAAATTTTAATTAAAATAGCGGAATCACTTAAAAATATAACTAATTAATTAAATTACATCAAAGAAAAAATTAAATAACAACGAACTGATTTAGCTGAAAATTTGGCTTCGTAAATTAACAATTAATGCATGAAGCTAATAAAATAATTACCGGTGGGACGCAATTTAAAATGAATTTTACATTGTTATAATAATGCATATAAACTAATTTAACTATTGAAAATCACAAGAATGCGGTCACACAATGCTGTATATCTGCAAGAAAAATAATGTTCACATAGGGAGAATGATAAAACGAAAAAATTAACATGCAAGATTTACGATGTTTTATTAACTTATAAATCTTTCACAAATTTCATGATGAAAAACTAAATAAAAGTGGAATAATAAAATAAATATGATTATTTCATATAAATTAAGAGAAGTGATATGAATTGACGGATTAATAAAAATTATAATATAAATTTTAAATTAATTTTTTGCTTTTTAATATTTAAATAAATCATTTTTAATGTATGCAAAAATAAAAATGAATAAATTATGTTTTTCCTAAAATATCAATTATTTATCTGAAAAATTTATTTAATCAAAAAAATTACTGAAAATTCATATTCTAAAATAAAATTAATTGATTAAATAAGATAAAATGAATAAAAGTAACTAAATTAGCCACAGCAAAGAATTTAGATTTTTAGTAAATAAATTTAATTAAGTAAATGTTAATAAAGATATTTTAAATAAGAAATTGGTAAATCCAACTCATTGCCTCACAACATTTAATAATCGATGCGACTTAAAATATGTATAAAAGTAACCATGATTGACATATAAAAATTGTAGTTGTATTTGAGAAGTTCCTGAGCTCGGCGTCGATGGCGAAACAACGAGCTTTTAAATCAATAAAATTTGTTAAAATTTTTCTGTGTCCCTGATCACGAATCTGACATCTTTGGCAGGGGTGTGACTTGTCTCAGAAAAGACGAGAGCGAGAGTTTGGCGAGAGGCGAGAGTCCCCAAAAAGACGAGAGCGAGAGTTTGGCGAGAGGCGAGAGTCCCCAAAAACACGAGAGTTGGCGAGAGGCGAGAGGACGAGAGGCGAGAGTTTTTCAATTTTTTCTGTAGCCTTATTTTTTTTATTTAAAAAACTTCAAAATCGTATATTAAATTAGGGTCACAGGCCCGGGTATTTGGGCAAATACCGGGTCAGGGTATTGCCGGGTCCAGAAAAACCGGGTCAGGGCCCTAGCTTTTAAACCGAGTCAGGTCCTGAAAAATCCAAAAAATCTTTAAATTTTTTCATGAAAATAAAATAAATATTTTCATGAAAAATATTTATTTTACAAACAAACTTTATTATTTTTTGCCATTCAAACCACCTTTTTTGCGGTGCGTTTTTTAAAACTTCGGGGACAGTTGGGGTCGGGCGGTGCCTGTAGGCGCCGCCGAAAAAAATTTTGAAAATTGACTTCGGATTTGTTAACAGATTTTATTCAAAAAATGACCAAAACTTGTTTTTTTAATTTTTTGTTTTTAAATCGATTTTTTGTGGCGCTGTATTTTCAAAAAAACTTTTTTGGAACATTGGGGGCGGGTGCGGGGTCCTAGGCGCCGCCGGAAAAATTTTGACATTTTGAGTGAGATTTGTTTACAGAATTTGTCAAAAAATGATCAAAGTTTTGGTTAAATTTGCGGTTTTAGGCTCTTTAAAAAAATAAAAAAACAATAATTTTTAAGTTGAAATATTTTTTATTAATTAAATTTCAATTGAAATAATGTAAAGAAAATATAAAAAAATTTATGTTCCGTTGGGGAATTGAACCCAAGAGAAAAATAATGAAAGGCAGAAGGTCTAGCCACCAGACAACATTTGAATTGAGCTATCCAAAAATAGAGAAGACATTAAGGAAGGAGAAAAAGATTTATGATTTTTTTCGCGTAAATTTGAAAATTTTTCTGACTGCTCAAAAGTTCAATCTTTAGGGGTGTATTTTCAACTCTCGCCTCTCGTCCCAAAAAACGAGAGGCGAGAGACGAGAGGCGAGAGTACCAAAAATGGCGAGAGTTGGCGAGAGGCGAGAGACGAGAGGCGAGAGTTGTCCCACCCCTGATCTTTGGTTCAATTTAAAGTACAATATTTACTAATTAAGAATAGCAAAAATTATAAAAAAAAACGTTAATCTATTTAAAGCAATAATAAAATTTGCCATTATAAATCTATAAATTCAATTTAAAAGTTCATTTAAATTACTGATTTCAAGTAAATGAGAAAATAAGATAAATTTAAATTCAAATTGGCTTGAATATTAAATATATTAATCTTTAAGGCAAATAAGCAGGTGATATTCGAAAATAAAGATAAATATAATTAAATTTCAATTTGTACTAATTAAATAATTTAAAACTCGGGTAACTACAAATTTGCCTTCGAGAAAAGGGAAAATCAATTAAATAATAAGTGGCGTAATTTAAATTAGTTAATTTGTGTCGCGGAATGGACAAAAAATCACTGGAAAGGAAATCTTTCCCTCCGAGGGAATTCTTTCCTTTCCCTGTCCAACGGGGACAGTGTTGAAAAATGCAAGTGCTGAATTCAATGTCCAAATGTGGACACTGAAATTGAGAGTTCTCTGTAACTCTCTTAATGACCCAACGGGGGTCAAATTAATAGTCTGTAAGAAAGGGCTCCTGAATGTCCCTTTTACAGATTTAGAGAAGAGCTTTTCTCTTACTCTTTATTCACTTGAACACAAATACAAATTGTGTTAAATCGGAGTGAAGACAATTTCACAAGGAATGAGAAGAAGTGAAGAATTGAGTGGAAGTGATGAGAATGAAAATGGAGCGGGCTTTTATACCCTCACAAATCAATGGGGGCGGAGCAAATCACGTGAACAAATGCACATACAAAAAATCGATCGATGACTCACAGAGAAAATGAATGCAAAGGGAAAAGGATGACTCATAATTAAAGAAGGGACCGAGAGAAAATTGATCAATAAAAAATGAACAAAAACTAATTAAATATTTAATGAATTTATGTCGCTTTCCGCGACATTCTCCGGGCCTCGAGGATGGCGACAATTCTGTTGTCGTCATTCTTTTTGTTGTCGTCATCCATCGGTTTCTTTTCACCATCGGTTCACTGGGCGTCGTCGGACCACACGTTGAGGACGGTTCTCCAGATGTCCATCAGGGGATTGGGCTCGGTAATCGAAATGAATATCGACAGCTCTGCCAAAATGTTCGCCAATTAGAGTGGCTCCTCTACCAAGCTCTCTGCGAAGGTCCTCATCGACAATACGGCGATCCCGTATTGTCTCATACCAGTGCGATCCATGAGACCGCTCAATCCATGAGCTCAATGGCTCAGTTTGACGATGAACGCGTGGTTCACGTCGGAGAGGAACTCTCTCCTCCTGGTTTCTTTCTGGGTCGCCAATCTCAAAAAAGCGATCGTTGATGATCTCAGCATTCTCGGGTATGTTCACCCGACGAGCCGAGAAGAATGGACCTTCTCGAAAGGGAATAGGCATTTCCCTTATGTCTGATTTGAAAAATATGGTTGGGTGGGAAATCTCCCACCCTTTTATACGATGATCCATCACGTAAATCACGTGATCAGACTCTGAATCGAAAATTTTCGATGAGTCATTTATGTGAGTCCGTGATGACTCCTGTTTGAAGAATTTTTTTGTGGTGGGGAAGATGGGACGTGATTCAGCATAATCACATCCGAAGGATCCTCCCCCCGCCAAGTACAGCATTAATAATACTGTACTCGTTGTACCGTAGTCTTTTCGAATTAAAGACCACGTAATAACTTGAAGAATTTCTTTTGGAAATTCATGAATGAGTTTGTGTACATTCTCATGAATGTAACAAAATTCAGAACAGCAAAGTTCCACTTTCCGAATTTCTTTCGGAATCTTTGCCAAAACACCTTTGTTTGTGCAAATGAATTTACATTTATTGCATTGATCTGTTGGATATGCACTTGTTTCTGTTCCCCCCTTAACTGGAAGGAGGAACAAACACGCACAAATTATAATAAAGGCCATTTTTCGCAAAATATGGCGTTCAGAACAATATTGAGGGAATGCCCCTCTTTGTCTTTTTTCTTGAAAGTGAGGCGTTTTTTGAATAACAAAACAAAGTAACAACACTTTGAATTGTATTATTAGCGACGCAATGATTTTAAGTCCAAAATAAAGAACTCTTAAAATTGAGCTAACCATCAGGCTTATGCTGATGGAAAGACAAAATGCCCACAATAAGGCTATTTGCTCTGCTTCGCTAGGAAGAATTTCTTCCCATTCGTTGTCCACTCTTTTGATCCGAATGGAAAAAATTGAATGGAACACCTTTCCATTGTTTTTACCTCCACAGAATTCCCTTTCTGTGGAAGATAATTTGGGTGAGTTCTGCTCCCCGATATGAGAGTCAGATTTGGAAGACGTCTGGCATGCCTGATCGAAAACAACTGGGTTTTCGATCATTTTTTGATGGTCACGCCTTTTGACCACGACACGACACATTGTAGAAAGTGCATGTGACTTCTTTGCCACATTTGTCAACCCATTGGTTGAGTTGCCGTCGAAAGCATGACCTTCAGACGGTTTATCCTCTACTCCAGAGGAAACGTATATTTTTGAATAATTGGTTTTATTTGAACGAGGAGGCTCTCCTCTCCGTTTGGATGACTGTTTCCTCTGAACAGTCCTCGTTTCCTTTGTCGTTTGGCGAGTGCTCCCTTTTGGAGCATCTCCATAACGACAAATCATGTAGTGGTGTTTCCTACCACACTTCAAGCATCTCTTTGGAGAATTGCATTGCTGTGCTTTGTGGCCTTTCAAAAGGCAATTGAAACATTTTCTCTGCTTTGCGAGCCGCCTTCTGCGTGTTCCTGCTGTTGAATATTTGGGACACCGGCATGGAGGGTGTCCCACAGCACCACATAGGGAACAACTTTGTCTTGTCCCTGTTTCTCGCTGAGAGAATGGCGGTTTTTGCACTGCTAGAAATGATCTGTCGACTTGGGGAGACATCATCCCCACAGAGTCATTTACGTTGTTGGATCGTCCGTTGTTGGGTCGCCAATGACCCTGACAAAATTGGTTGGGAGGGAAATCTGTTTCTCTCCCTTGGAAATTGTTCCTCTGGATTTGAGGAGGAAAATTTCGGGGTTTTTCTTCCCCCCGGAAGACTTGTGTACATCTTTGTACTTCTTCCTTCACTTCCACAATGGAAGTGATTGCCTTGCGTAGGTCGGAACAATCAAAAGTTCCATCTGAACGCATTTCCTTCTCCACCACCTGAGTGAGGAGATGGTATGGCAATTTGGATTTTATCGTGGAGGACATGAACTTATTTTGTTCATTTTCTCCAAAATCCGATAATTGCTGACAAATCCTTTCAATTGACTCTGAGAACTGCCTCAGAGATTGAACAGAATCTGACGGTTTTGGAAGGTGGAGCAACTCTGATTGGAGTGTCTCCACAATTGACTTCTCATCCCCAAATCTTTTCTTGAGGATTTCTACCACTCGTGGGTAGTTTTCATCTGAAGGCGGGTACAAGTCAATTGCTCTACGAGCAACTGACTTCTCGGGAAGACATCCCAAGAGATAAATGTGTTTTTTGAAGTCTTCAATCTGAAGACTTTCAACTGAAGTCTCAAAGAGCTTCCAAAATAAAGGCCATTCTCGGGGCTCACCCGAGAACTTTGGAAGCGAAATGGGCGGCAGCATCACTTCATGCCGCTGCGGAGCCACCACCACTTGTGGCGGGTTTTGAGCAGGTTGTTGAACCTGTGCAGGGTGAACGACGTCCCCCTGTTCTGAGAGGCCTAAAGCCCCATCAATGGTGTCGACAAGCCCTCGGGCTTGGTCGGCCCATTCCATGAAGGCTTTTCCTTCAGGTTTGTAGTCCTTGTAGTTCTGCTCTTCTTCCTGAAGAGCAGGACCTTTAACTCGGTGGAAGACTGCCTCCCACTTGTCATTGTTTTTCTCCAACAATGACACTGCTCTACAGAGATTTTGTCTCTCTGCGAGCAAATCGGTTTTGATTTGCTCAGTCAAATCTTTTGTAAGATTTTCCTGAGCCGTCTCAATGTACAATTTGAGACGCTTCACAATCGGCGCGATTGTGATTCGTAAGAGTTCACTCATCTCTTACGAATGTTGGACAAGCTTTGTTCAAAGCTTGGACTTCTCTCAATTGAGGGGGTAAGCTACGACTGGAGCTTGACCCCTACGGGGCTCCAATTTTTGTCGCGGAATGGACAAAAAATCACTGGAAAGGAAATCTTTCCCTCCGAGGGAATTCTTTCCTTTCCCTGTCCAACGGGGACAGTGTTGAAAATGCAAGTGCTGAATTCAATGTCCAAATGTGGACACTGAAATTGAGAGTTCTCTGTAACTCTCTTAATGACCCAACGGGGGTCAAATTAATAGTCTGTAAGAAAGGGCTCCTGAATGTCCCTTTTACAGATTGAGAGAAGAGCTTTTCTCTTACTCTTTATTCACTTGAACACAAATACAAATTGTGTTAAATCGGAGTGAAGACAATTTCACAAGGAATGAGAAGAAGTGAAGAATTGAGTGGAAGTGATGAGAATGAAAATGGAGCGGGCTTTTATACCCTCACAAATCAATGGGGGCGGAGCAAATCACGTGAACAAATGCACATACAAAAAATCGATCGATGACTCACAGAGAAAATGAATGCAAAGGGAAAAGGATGACTCATAATTAAAGAAGGGACCGAGAGAAAATTGATCAATAAAAAATGAACAAAAACTAATTAAATATTTAATGAATTTATGTCGCTTTCCGCGACAATTTGTTACTAATAATAAAAAAGGATCATTAAAATTATAACCTAAAATTAAAAAAGGCCAAATATCTACAAAAATATTTTTTTGATTCAATTGGTTGCTTAAGATGATTTTTTAAGACTGATTCAATTTACTTAAAATAATCGACGCAAAAGTATATTATTTGAAGAACCTATTTAAAAAAAATAAGAATCAACAAAAATAAAAATGAAAGTTCTTTGATCAGTGAATAGATCATTTTAAATAGAGTAATGGCATTTAAAAAACTAATGTTGAGTCGATTATAAATCCTTTTAACACCAAAATTAATTTACGCGAATTAATATTTTAATAATTATTTTCAGCAATGATTGCTAAATAAATTTTAGATCAACTAATGTCATTTTAAAAAGCCAATATTGATTTGATCGAGTGTTATATAATTGAATAATTAATCATTTAACGGATAAACAATAAAAAATATGAAAAAAGAAAAACAAAG
This sequence comes from Heterodera schachtii, assembly GCA_023374025.1. Taxonomy (NCBI): domain Eukaryota; kingdom Metazoa; phylum Nematoda; class Chromadorea; order Rhabditida; family Heteroderidae; genus Heterodera; species Heterodera schachtii. The sequence continues at coordinate 2,369,700 of SIJG01000011.1, forward strand.
ATAGAATAATTAAAAAGACAAATATTTATAAACTTATACATGAAGAAATGTAAAATAATGGCATAAATACCAAACTATTTAAAATTAATTTAAAATTAAAGTCAATTAATTCTCATGAAGAATGAAAATATTTCTTGCTAAAATATTGATAATAGAAAAATTAAATTATTTGCAAATTAAGAATTAATTACCAAAATTATAAATATATTTAAAAGCTTTTAAGAAATTAAATTTCATTTAATATTGCTATTGCACATTTGATATTTATAATTTCAAATATGCGCGGGCGCGAAAAATATACTCAAGAATTTATAAAATTGGTAAAAAAAATAATGCTTTGGAGCCGGAAATTCTTAGAAAAATTTCTGGCAAGATAAATAAAAATAGAAAAAATGGTAAATATGAAGCCATTTTTCTTTCGGTCACTTTTTATAAATCCATGAATAAATTGTTTAAAAAAAGTTTATTAGAAAAGGAATTAAAAAATTTTGAAAATATCCCTGCTTGGTGCAAGAGTTTTATTCCACCACCAAAATACACTTTGCAAATTGCAATAGATGATATACACAAAGAATTTTTCATATAGTTTGCTTTAATTGAAACTAAGAAATAATAAAAAAACTATAATTTAAAAAAAAATTGAGAAAAATAAAAATTTAATTAGATTAAATAAACAACCTCACTTTTTGTTGGCTCTTCAGCCTGCAATTAAATGTGCGAGAATTGATACCATCCACTCTTAGCGACCATAATAATAATAAGTTTAAATAAATAAAATTAAAAAACAAAGCGAAGAATGTCTTGAAACAGAAATGAAACAGCGAACCTACTTAACAAGTCATTATAAATCTAAAAGTAAATATAGATTATTTGCACGAAATAGTAAAAAATTAAAAAATATCCTAATTATGGTGCCACAGCCATGCCTAACATCCGGCACATAAATTATATCTATATTAAAACAATTTAAAATTTAAAAAATATATAAGACAGGGCTGATAAAACGGCAGTGAATGTACCTTCAGTACATTTATTAAACAAAAAAAAATTCAACATATTCTAAGTAGATGACATCGATTTGTTAAGTAATTAATATTAAAGTAAAAAAACAGAGCAGAGATGAAATACGAATTTTAAAAAATAAAGCCATAATTTTCACTTATAAAAAACGATAACCAATTATTTAGGAATTAAAATTCAAATAAATTATTCTTATAAATACGCTTTCTGCAGACCGTACGCTCACCGTGCTTTTATGTGCGTCATCCCAGCAAACTTTCAATATTATATTCATTATAATTAAACTAAGAATAAAAATACTACTTGTGATATTGATAGAACATTGGGCTCGTCCGATTTTGAATATGATAATCTCATTCGAATTAACCTATAATACCAATTCATGAATGAATTAAAGATATCATTATATAAACAACAAGAAAAAAAAATTTCTTTATAATGAGTTCGAGATAAATTTAATTATGCGGCATGATACCACTCGGTTGATAGACTTAATTAAAGGAAGGAGGTGACCGTTATTGCAATTTCGTCTTTAAAGCGGACAAGGGCATCGGCATCGCCGCAACAATTATCATCATCTTCATCTGAACCGAAAAGCGAAAATTGCTCTCGTCAGCTCTGAAAATAAACGTAAATGAAATTTAACCAAGTTTTATTGATATATTTAATCAAATTTGTGATTTGATTTAAATTATAAATATAAAAAAAATGCTAATGAATAAATTAGTTTAAAATATTGTTATTACTATCCCTTATTACTATAATTATTAACTAAAATAAATTTCGTCAAATTCAATTTTATTCATACAAACGATGGCCCAAAAATCATTCAAACTTTAATATAAAATTCTTTTTCAAAGATACTTAAGCATAAAATACCGGCAAAAAATTGCAAAATAAAATTAAAAATTTAATTCAATTAATGATAAGCTAAAAACAATAAAAAATTAAAAAATTTTATAATAAATTAAAGCTTCAACACAAAATAATTTCAATTAATTAAAAAATTTGTAAGACCGGATAATTTAATGGATAATAATATTTAACTTTATTTGTTTTTACCAATAATTTGTGATTATGCTTATTATGTAATTTTACATGGTCTGAATTAAAAATGAATTTTAATTCATCCAAATTGATTTCTATCAATGAGATTATTTATAGAGTAAATACTAAAGAAAGATTAAATAAATAAATCAATAAATATCGCAACCAAAAAAATCATTAAAATGTAGCGACATAAAAACCAAGTATAATTTAATATAGATGATAACTTCAATTTTAAGAATAAATTAAAGCAAAGTTAAGGAAACTTTAAAAAAGAAAAATTACGTATTATATAGAATATCGAATAAATATATTCAGTGTATATAATAAACAATAGCAAATATACAAGAAATTTAATTTTTACATTTTCTAAACATAATATGAACATTCGACGCACAACACAACTGCAGCCTTGCAAATCAATGAGCGCGCGCGCGTTATCCCACCTCAACGTTTACTCCTCCAAGTCGCTATGACAGATATTTGCCAAAAATTTAAAATAAAACTATATCTAAACGGTATAATTATACAAGAAATCGTTTACAATATTACCAAATCTGTCAGAGATTGGTGAAAAGGTTAAATAAACGAAACGTAAATTAATGTAAAAAATATAAAAATTATTTCGTGAAATAATAAGAAATATAAATCATGAAAATAATTAGCAAAAACGAGTTTTCAACACCCGTTTAATTCCTCTTTGCTTTCATATCCTAAATCCTTCGAATTCTTTAAGGTATTTTGCAATTTGTTTCCTTTTTTATCAAAAACTTTCTTCAGTTTTTGCAATATCAAATAAACTATGGTTGTGTCTCACAGTATGTATTTGCATAATAAAAGAAAGCAATAAAAAAGTGCAAAGAAATAAACAAACATTGAGAAATTATCACTTATATTTTTAATTATATAAAATAAATCAGAATTTCATTTAAGTCTTATGATAAGCCTTTGATACTAAATTAATTTATTTAACTTGTCTTCGTAATAAAATTCTTAATAATAAATCAAACCTCAATTAAATATAACTAGGGTTGTAAATTATATGGACTAAAAAACGCGAAATATGGACATGAAATATGGACTAAAAAAGCACAAAATATGGACTAAAAAGCTCAAAAATGGCCAAATATGGACTAAAAACTGCCAAAATATGTCTTTTAAACCCTCAAAAATTCCAAAAAAGGTTTGTATATTCAATATTTACTTAAATAAAGCTAAAAAATACAATAAACAACCAAAAAAATGGATTAAAATTTAAAAATGCAATTTTTTTTATTGTCCTCCGTTGTATAAAAAACACCTCCAAGTTTGCCAATTTCGAAAAAAATTTCGCACTTAAAAAAAGAAAAGTTCGCAAAAAATGTGGAAAATATTTATTAAAAATGCCAAGATGAACGACGAAAATTCAAATTTCAGTTTTTTTGGGGTGTAATTTTTAAAAATTTTCAAAAAGTTATTTTTGGGGTATTTTTTTCGCTTTTTTTTTGCATTTTTTTTTGTGAAAATTTGCCAACAATGGCCGAAATATGGACTTAAAAAGGCAAAAATGGCGAAATATGGATTTATTCCCAAAAACCCCCAAAATATGGATTTATATGGACTAAAAACCTTCACAAAAACAAAATTTTAACACAGAAATGCTATTTTTGAGCTCCTTTCTTCATAGCATATGCGCAGAAAAAATATGTTAATCCATATAATTTACAACCCTAAATATAACATATGTTAAAATAATGTAATAAACATTCTTATTCTTTACTGCTTTTACTTTTAAAAATAATTCTGCCCGTTGTAAGGGCTGATGGAAAAGAACCTAATTACGCAAACACTTTAATATTAATTATTTATCAAATTATTAACATTATTATAAGGTGAAAATTATAATAAAAATTTACAAATATAAAATTCACTCCAATATTTTATATTAAAGCTGAAATAAATTGACTATGTAAAATATATTTACAATATAATCTTCAAAACAAAATAGCATAATTTTCATATTTTCGTATTAAATAAATCGATAAAATAATTTTCTAAATTAAATGAATTAAGACAAAAAAGTTTCGCTTAATTAAACCTATATTTTCTCTAAAAACGTAGACATTATTAACTAGAAATAAAGTAAAAAATATACATAATCAAAATTTAAAATCACATAAAATTAAAAATAAAAGCACAGATTGAAAATAACAAATAAAATAATCACCTAAAATTAAACGAGTTAAACATTCCCTAATTATTTAAATAAATGATTTTATTCAAAGCTTCAGCTTATATCGCTGATACTTTCCAAAATTAAAATTAAAAATCTATAAGATTATCAAAATTTAAGGCGATGCACTTTTAAGTTTGCCGTCAGATAAGCTGAAGTTCTGTGCAATTTTAAAATTCGATGATTTAGCAAGAGTTGTAAATTTCAAAAGTTCAACCATAGAATTATAAATATAAAAACAAAAACACTAAAAGTAAAATCAATAGACATCTAAAAAGGAAATACTCAAATACAGATTAATTAAAAAGTAGAATAAATTTATCTACATTAACAAATAAGTAAAACTTAAATTGTTATACGTTAATCAGAGACAGACATCGTTAAACACAAGAAAAGATAATAAATATTTTTTTAACTGTCGCAAAACCTTTGAAAACATAAGTAAGCATATTTAGTATAAACATGAAATAGTAAATTAATAAATATAACATTTAGAAAAAACAAATGCTTAAGTAAGAAACAAAATAAATAAAATATGTTTTAAATCATTTTTAGTTTTAAATATTTATCAATTTTGAACTAATCATATGAACTCTATTTGAAAAGGATGTTTTGCAACAACACGTAAACATGGACAAGGAAATTTTATGAAAAGTTTTACCTTTTTCATTTATCTTTAAGAACAGTAACATAAAAATTTTAAGTAAAAATCAAAATTAAATTAACATCCTATAAAAAACATAAAAGTAAGATTCAAAGACCATTATAAAAATAAGCAATTTTTATAAATATTATTGACCAAAATAACGACAATTAGTTAATTATTTAAAAAATTGTTTAAAATAAATAATTTGAAGTTCTTATATTAGATAAAAAATAAGACATAATTTATAACATATTTTAAAAAGTAAAAAAAAAAGAAAATCTAAAAACAAAAAGTGAAATCCGAAAAGCGAAATTACAAAAAAATGAGAAAAACAAAACATTAAAAAAGCCACAACGGCAGTTTGTGAATTTTAATGAAATGTATTTGAACTATTAGTACTTTAACAACTTAAAAAAAGATCGCCAAATTTTTATTTTCAATGAACAATAAAGGGATTAAAAGAGAAAAGGATAGAAAATTTAACGTATTTCGATTGATTTGTACTGTAAAATATTAAACGATCGAATCATTTTCCCGGCCAGGGACCCAAAAAAGAGCAACGACGACACTTTAATAAAATTTAAATAAAACAAAATTAAGTGTTAAAAACAATTCACATTATCAAATACTTTAAAAGATGATTTATAAATTGATTAAAATTTAATTACTCTATACGACATTAAAAAAAATATGAATGATTAATATAAAAATATAAATATATGTTAGTTTTTAAAAGTTGTATGTTGCATTTAAACGCTTCAAATTCTTGATAAATTTTATATTATGCACTGAAATTTAATGTCTCAGAAAATAAAAAAATTTCTTAAATTTAAAAAATATTTTATGAAAAATTAAATTATTTAAAAAACAATTAAAAAAAAACTACGTTCTGAAACTAGTGAGAATGAAAGGTCGAGTATATGCCTCATTTTTTTACCTTAATTTTTATAAATATCAAACAAATTTATCAATAAATTTAGTTTACATTATATAACTAAGAAAAAGCATAAAATTAATGGCACTAAGACATAAACTGAAAATACAAGACAGAAACAAAGTAATCCTTTTAAGAAAACAAATTAATTAATTGAATCTTTTTAACCTATCCAGCGACTCAGTTAAATGTTATCTTCAGGGATAATCGTTTAAAAAGGAATTTAAAAATGAATACCAAAAAGAAGACATAATTAAAAATGACATAAATAACCAACAATCTAGCTATAGGATAAATGAATTTGTATATGAAGATTTAACAAAATGAAATTTAATTCGCCTTACTTTCATTAATATAAAAATATGAAATACATGGCCCAAATTTTCGGAGCCGGCAGGCCCCTACTCTGAAATAAATTATTAAAATATTTTTTTTAAATAATTTTCATTTTATATAAGTAACGCAGATCAGTCTGGATTTGAATTGGAATTGCACAAGGATAATTTAAATGCGAATTAATGCTTATCGTTCATTACTGCAACACATGTAACTTGGTAAAGTGGCCGAGGCTGCTAGAAAATGAAAAGGAAATTACAACATTCTGAAATTACAATTACAGGTGAAATATAAAAAAAAACTGCTTTAAACAATCGACTTAATAACATGATTATTTATATGATAAGCAAATTATTATAAAACAATATCAAAAACGATATAAAAATTAACAATGTAATAAATTCCTTATTTGTTAGCGAAATTATACTGTAATTTAAAATAATAATTTCTTAGAATAAATCAATAAGTTGAGAAATTAAAAGCGTTGGTCACTTGTTGTGAAATGTTTTTAATATTAAATATTACAATATTTTTGTTTCTCATAATTTATTATTTCGAAAGGAAACCAAAATAAATATTAATGAAAACTAATGATAACGATCATCCATTTAATTTAATAAAAAGAAATTTTCAAGCAAATATATTTTAATCATTCTATATATTGATAATTTAAAACAATAATAAATTTTTAAAACCTAAATGAAATTTTAAAATGCTCCTCGTAATAAAAATGCAAAAAGCTTGCTTTATATTGGACCAATAATTCAATTGTTAAAAAATTGTAATATTTTGTAAGTTGTCTTATTTCAAAATTTAAATCTGAAAATTTTCCAATTTAAATTCATACCTAAATTAATGCGCATCAATTATATCCAGGCGTGCCATTGAAAAAAAAAATAATTTTCGAGGCTGGAAGAGCTTATTTGTTAGCACAGATAGTGATTGAACCGCACAAAAAAAGAAGCAATTAAATCATATAAATTTTAAAGTAAAAATACAAATTGGAAAATTATGATATTCATAATTAAAATTATAAAATAAATTAATTTATTAATCATTAAATTCGGTTAAAAATAAATAAAATCATCGATCATTATTGTATTTAGGCATGCCCGCTAAAACTAACGGTTTACCATGCCTGGAGAACTTTCGTAAATATTCTTTGAAGCGCGAAAAGAAAGCAATTAAATCATATAAATTTAAAATAAAAAAATAAATTATAAAATTATGAATAAAATAAATTAATTTTATTAATCATTAAATTCGGTTAAAAATAAATTAAATCATCGATCATTATTGTATTTAGGCATGCCCGCTAAAAACTTACGGTTTACCATGCCTGGAGAACTTTCGTAAATATTCTTTAAAGCGCGAAAAGAAAGCAATTAAATTATAAAATTTAAAATTAAAAATGCCTTTTCAAACATTCGTCTTTTGTATCTTAGCTCTAGCCAATACAACATTATAAAACATTAAAACCCAAAATCAATTTAAAATTTTATTCTTAATCTGAACCAAATAATCTTCATAATTAAGAAAATGAAGATTAAAATAACTAAAGTAATACCAATTATAAACAATTAAATTCATAATATAAACTAGGGTAGTGCACGGTTGTTTAACCGAACCAAAACTAAGACCGGGGGTCTAAAAGAAAACTGAGTACCAGTTTTTTTTGGTTTTAAAAATACACGCCTAAATATGGCCAAGGGCGTAGCCAGACCCTTGGCTGTGGGGGGGGGGCTGAAGTTAAAATTCGATTTTTAGGGGTGTATTTTCCTTTTTTAAGTCGATTTTTAGGGGTATATTTTCATTTTTAAGTCGATTTTTAGGGGTGTATTTTTGGTTTTTTGTAATCCCGAATTGGGGGTTGTATTTTACAAAATTTTTCGCCGTTTTTCGCCAAAAATAATATTTTTTGCCATTTTGGCCTGCATTTTTAAAAAAATATGGTAAAATGGGGGTCCGGCGGTGCCGATAACTCTTTTGGGTTTCGGGGGGGGGGGGGGTGGCTTTAGCCCCCTCAGCCCCCCCCCCCTGCCTACGCCCTTGAATATGGCATCTCGATGTGAATTAACGAGAAGTTGTTAAAAATTAATTTAGACATTAGTAAAAGAAAATTTTTTTTCACTAAATATTGTTCATTACAAGCAAAGATGGGATTATATTTTGAATATTTTTCTAAAAATATTTCTAAAATATTTTTTAAATTTTTTGTCAAAATATATTTTTTTATGAAAATCTGTTAACTAATAGAGCAAATTTCCCTGTGTCTTCTCCTTAAAACTGTTGTTTTAAACCCCTCAAAATCGCTATCAGTTTTTGTACAAATTCTGTTAACAAACTTAACTAAAATTTACATATAATTTTCTCGGCGGCACTTATCCACGCCGGGCCCCCAAACAAAAATTGACTCAAAAAGCAATACATAGTCATTATAAATTTCTTGGTAAATTTTAATTTTTACAAAAAAATAAATTTAATGACAGTAAAAGAATAAACAAACAATAAAATATATTTAAAAAAACCAAAAAGTAGGAAAAGAAAGATTATTTCAAAATATAATAGCTCAATGGTAATAAAATTAAATTTGAAAAAAATTAATTTAAAAGAAGGTACAAAATTAAGTCATGGAATAAATTTTATGGAAAATTAAATTGACGAACCAACATTTTGAGTATTATAAGCAACATGATTAATTTATTTCCGAAGACTAAGATGCTGAAATTGCGATATTAACATCTTTTGATTAGTTACAAAGGAAAAATTAATTAAAGAACGAAGCACAAACAAAAACAAATTTATAATAAAAAGGATTTCATAAAAATTAATAATCTAAAAATTAAATCAATTAAAATGACGAAACATAATGAATACGAATAGCAAAAATCTACCTAAAATTAATTTTCCTAACCATCTAGAATTATAGCACCCATGAATGTGGACACGTTTGTATGTACTGGTACAAGAAAAGTTTCAAAAAATATATCTAATTCAGTACAAAATTTAGGAAATAAAAGATAAAAAATATTGAAGTTAATAGAAAATAATCGTTCGTTTAATAATAAAATGAATTATAAAAAAGAATCAATAAAAAAAATTGGCGAAATTACTTTGTATTTTGTTTTATCACTGACAATCAAACAAAATAATTTACGCATTCGACAACTCATGGAAAGACTGCGTCGTGAATTAATTAAAACCCAAGAGGGAGGAAGGAAAAAAAGATTAACGAGAAGTTTCGAAGCTGGAAGATTCTCTAATAATTTAAATTTTTGTTTTAATTATGTTTTATTGCCTAGATCATCTATTTAAATAACTATAAAAAGAAAATTTATAACAAAATTTAGTAAATTAACAAATTTTTTAGTAATATTGCAAAAGTATACATTTAAAATACAAAAAATCAAAAAAGTAAAATAATATTTATAGACTGTTCATCGATAATTTTAATTGAAATCATTAAAATCTCAAAAATAATATTTTACCGTTAAATTAAATTATTTAAAAACATAAAAAAAGAATTAAATTCAAAACAATGAAAATATAAATATAAATTCAAAATTAATTAAATATATGGAATAAAAAATAATAATAATTATACCAACTTTTTATGTGAAAGGAACAAAAAAGAAAGGTTTAACTACCCAACATATGGAGTAAACTGACCATGAGGATTTTTTATGAAGGAAAATAAATTTAAAGAATAGAAAATAAATAAGCCCTCAAAAGATTGCAACTTTAAGATAAATAAAAACATTAAAAATAATATAAATTTATGAGATAATTGGTCTTTAAAAAAATAATATTTAAAAATTAAATGTGCAAATATAAATTAGGAAAAATAAGTCGACTATTTGGATGCTGACGAAATAAAACATTTTTTACCGAATTTGCCAGTATAATAATAAATTTTAAAACATTACTTAACGAATTAATAATTAACTTGCAAAATTTATAAGTGAATGATTGGATTCTAATAAAATCAAAAGTATTTTTTTTCCAAATAATTAATCAATTTTATGACTGTAAAAGGAATTTAATATAGCATAAAAAATATATTCTGAGTAATGCTAAAATTAAATTACTCTAGTCTTAGCAATGTCTGGTTTGGTACATAAACTGAACAGGGAAGATTAAAATTCGTCTAATCTCCGTGTGGATAAAATCGACAAGCCGTGATCAATTGTCGCCTTTTTCCGAATATGATGGCCAATTTGCGATTGAAGGCAATAGACATCAATATTAAAAGATGCTGATTTTAAGGTATAAAGATTTAAAAAATCCATTCCCTGATCATTCTTCATAAATTAATATTTTAAATCATTTTATTTAAAGAAATTTAAAATATAAATTAAGAGACTAGTAGAAATGTCTATATTAAAATAGATTATAATTGCTCTTAAAAATTATTAAATATTTTTAACTACTGAATTCCTAATTAAACGCATGAAATAAAAGAAAAATGATTTTAATTAAAAAAAACATAAATAATTTTTTATAATAACAAAATTAAAAAATACTAACAATTTATACAAAAATAATTTAAAAAACACGTATTGTAACAAGGCATTTAACGGACTTTCTTGTCAAGAAAGAGTCTTTGAATAAATATTACTTAAAGCGCAAAAAAAAGCAATTAACTTATATAAATTAAAATTAAAATAAGCCAAAATTTTTTTTCTTCTTTTGTTTTTAAATCTATATTAAAAAAATACAAAACCAAATTTAAAATTTTAAAGAAATAATACAATCAAAAATTTAAAAAGTGTTCTATGTTTATAATTCTTAAAAAAATTTAAAAATCGTTTAATTAATTTTCTAACTGCAGTGAATTTTAAGCTGTAGACAAAAAAAGAATAAAAAATACAAAAAAAGTAAAATAAATTCTTAAATAAAATTTACAAAAAGAAAAATAATACAAGTTAGAATTCAAACAAAATTGCTAATAAAAATGAAAAAGATAAATATGTAGAACAATCAAGGAATTAATTAAATTTTATTGTTATTTAAAAAATCATAATCGATTTCGATTATCAAATTTTATCTCTTTTTATATTCTCTTAAATTATCTTACTATTTTATGTTTTCGATACTCTTTCCGAATAAAATTTGCTGAGCAAATGTTCTGAAATTAATTAGTAAAAGAAAGTATTTTGTGAATAAAACATATAAGAAAGTAATTAAGAAACAAAAATCCTAGGAAAAATTCCGAGAGGAATCACGAGAAAAAGCGATTAAGCCAATGAACAAACCGGACAAAAACAAAGCAAATTAATTCGGCCGGTCGGCTAACCTAAAGAAATATTTGAGTAATTAAAAAAGAAAAGGAGCCGAATGGAAAAGTAATTCCTACTTTATCATTGACATTAATTTTACAGAAACAAATATTTTCCGATCAAAAAAAATAAATTAGATTTATTATAGTCAAATACATTTTACGGTACATTTATATAATTCGCCAATGCGAAAGAAAAAAAGAAAATTTACTTTGAATATAAATAATAAAATAATATTGTTTAATTTTTAAAACCTAAAATAAAATTAGTGGAACAAACTTTTAATAAAAATTAATTATAAATAAAATTTCTCCTGATATTATAAAAAAAAGTAAAGTTAATTCGGTTTTATAAATTTCAAGTATCCAATAACAAAAATTTTCTTATAAATAGTAAAATAAAATTTAATAAAAAATTAAAATCTGTTTAATTAATAAAATATATAATCAAAAAAAAATGATTAAGTTTAAAAATGCAGTATATTTTTATGGAAAAATATTGTTCATAAATATTTTTTCAACCAGCTTGCAAGAGACGACCACGAGTTGTAAGGCTGGGATTTAATCTACAAGAAAATACATCATTTTACACTAGAACATTTGTAAAACGCACACAAAAATACATATAATCTTAAAATAATGTCAAATAAATATTCTTAGAAATATATAAAACAATAGCAAAATTTTTTTACAATAATTTATAAACGGTCATAAAAATAATTCTATGTTTTTGAAAAATTCATCAAATTTTTATTTTACTCATTAAGGAAATTTTTAAAAATAAAAAATATTGAAAAATTATTTATAACTTGAGAGATTATTCATTTAAATAAATATATATATAAATTCGCAAATGCGAAAAGAAAAAACAAACAAAAATTTCACTTTGAATATAAATGTTAAAATAATATTGCTTAACTTTTAAAAACCTAAAAATAACAATTAGTGAAAGAAACTTTTAATTAAATTTAATTATAAATATATTTAAGTAGAGTAAAAAACAAATGCGCAAAATTGCAATAAATTACTAAATTCATTAATTTAAAATATAAATTATTGGCTGAGTATCGATTTACATTAAATTTTTTTTGTATTCCATTGAATATGATTACGTTTAATGTATTAAAAAAAGAAGAATCCGTTTAATTAAAAGGTACTAAAATTTTTCGAATTTGTTTTTTCGACATTCAGAATTTATATTAAATAATTTGGAATTACTATTTTTTTTAAAGACTAAAAAAGAAAAAGAAAATATTACTTTTCATTCAATAATCAATTTTTTCAATAAAATGTTCTGAAAGATTTAATAAAATTACTGAAGACGCTCGCCAAAAAATAAAAATTAAATAATAATAAAAAATAATTCGCTAGTAAAAATGTTATCATTTAAAGTTAAACATTCTACTAATTTAAAAAAACGTGCAAATTAATTGCAACAAATGAATAAAAATTATTTAGTCGTTTTTAATTTATTCCATAAAACAAAGCACTGCTTTTCAAATTTTTTCAGAACAATTTTGTCATTTTCGCACCCTATTTTTTGTTTTTCGCTTTTCAAAAAAACCTCTTTCTAATTATAATTATTAGGGCTGTAACTTTTAGGTTTTAACTATTTTTTTTGCTCAATTGTTTTAAAGAATGGAGCTTAAAAAACGCATTTCTGCGTTGAAATTTTTCGATTCTGATGTAACATTGGTCACTAGAAATCACTATTTTGGCCTTTCGTCACTAAAATAGTTAAAAGTCACTATTTTGGCGTTTTGTCACTATTTTTTCACTTTTTTGGCATTTTTTGGAAAATTCCTTAACAAAAATGCAATAAAAACGAAAAATACACCACTAAGAATCGACCTAAAAATTTTTCAAAAAATACCACTAAGAATTGGAATATTTTCATAAAAAATTTCCCCCAAATTTTTTTTCTTGGCAAAATTTTTGATTTAAAAAATGTCAATATTTGTTAAGATAAATGTTAGAAAGGAAATGTACCTCATTTGCAACTGCAATCAGTGAATAAAAATTATTTTGCTTAATTTTGGCTAAAAATTATTCACTATTCGTCACTATTTTGGACTTTTTGTCACTATTTTGGCATTTTTGCTCACTATTTTAGTTAACTATTTCGAGATTTTTGGTCACTAAAAGTAATTACCATTTTATGCATAGTGAATGCGTAAATTTAGTGCAAATAACTGAAAAAAATTTTCCCCGCTTCTCTCTTTGTCTTTCTCCTCTATCTCTCTCTTTTTTCTCGCTCTTTTTGTCTCTTCCCTCTCTCCCTTTCTCTCTGTCTTTATCTCTTGCCTCTCTCTCTCTTTGTCATTCTCCTTTCTCTCCGCTCTATTTTCCTCTTTTCTTTCATCGCTGTTTTTCTCCCTTTCTCTGACTCTCTGTTGCATTGGTGTTCTGTGGCGTCGCTTTGGAAAGTGACGCCAATTAACCGATGAGAAATGGATAACATTTAGTTGTGTTGGTGAGCATCGCTTGAAACAGAGTTAGCAATTTTGCAATTTAATTCATTCCCCACCAATGCATATCCAAACGCAAAAAATGAATATTTTTAAAATTTATTAAAAAATAATTAAAGCTGAAATTTTTTTATTCGAAAATTTTTCTGCAGAAATTTTAATTCGGTACTTCCGGGTTTTGCCACCCCCCCCCTGAAATATTTTTTCTAATAATTTTTTCTAGGCTGATTTTTGATGCTGATCACGAATCTGAACTTTATTTTTAGCCATAACGTATTTTACGTGAGTTACTTGAAATTTTACGTGAAAAATTGAAAAAGGTAACAGTGCAGATGGTATACCCCCCCGTTCAAAAAATTTGCAAAATTTTTTTCTTTCTTAAATTACTTAAATATAAAGAAATAAATTAAAAGCCATCAATGATGTTTTTTGATGAGGTTTTACGAAATCTTGCCTTTATTCCGCCTAATTAAAATTTTTATTTTTCAATTTTTCACGTAGAATTTCACGTAACTCACGTAAAATACGTTATGGCTAAAAATAAAGTTCATATTCGTGATCAGCATCAAAAATCAGCCTAGAAAAAATTATTAGAAAAGTTCAGGGGGTGGCAAAACCCGGAAGTACCTTTAATTCTTATTCACAAGCAAAAAATAATAAATTTACTTATAAAAAATGAGAATAAATCCGTTCTATATTTTAGCATACGTTGAGTATTGCTCTCTAAATAATTGACAAAAAATAAAATAATAAATTTAATCAAGAAAGCGAGAAATGAAATAGCTTTCAATAAAAACAATTATTAAAATAAATTCAAAAATTTAAAACTGCTATATTTTCAACATCAGAAATCCCAAGCATTATATCTGTAATTGATCATGAGGTAAAATGTGTAAATTTAAACAAATAAAAAATTTATTTGTGATAGACAGAAACTTAAGGATAATTAAAAAATTTTCTTGAATACAAAAACAAATAATGAAAAAATGAAGAAGAAAATTAAAAGAAACATGGTCAAAAATTTTAACTAAAATTTGAAAACATGAAATGAATAATAATTAAATATATAAACAATTATTTAAATTAAATTCTCTTCTGATAATTCTGCTAGTGTTAAATAGCTAAAATGTTGCAATTAACAAACAAAAAATATTAAAAACCAAATTAAGTTATAAAACTGAATGCAATAGCTATAAAACTACTCAAAAACTTGAATATTAATTTAGAAAAGAACGTTTAATTCGTAAATTAGATAAGTAATAAGATTTTTTGTGTAAAAATGAATTCTTAAAATTAATTTAACATGTAAAAATCAAATAATAAATGAAAAAATACCTAATTAATCAAACTGCTTTTTGAGGGTTAATGAACAGGCGGTTGAGTGATGGAAGCGACCGATCAAAAAAAAAACGCCCGACACCCAACTAATAGATGTGAAAATAAGTGCACTTACTTACCGGGTCTAATCAAAAATTAGATTTAAATATATATAAACACAAACTTAAGAAAAAATATTAAAAATTTAATTAAATTCTAAATAAAATAACATATCATTATGCAGGGTGAGTTTTAATAATTAAACTTATAAATAACCTACACAATTAGAATAATGAAAAATCTATTGTACTTCCTGCTCTCTAAACTTGAGTAGTATTTGCACATTTGAATATTTTTTCAACCAAACAATTCATCAATTTCAAATTACGATACGATCACAAACAAGAAAATTAAATTTGCATATTATTAAAAAACAATATATTGCTTAAAAAAAACCTGTAAATGTGAGACAAAAAACAAGGTATACTCTTTACATATTCAATTTAAGGAGTGAGTCCTTGCGAATAACTCATACACAGACAAGAAAATTAATAAATTTCGCTGTAAACTTTTTTACAATAAATATGTAATATTAAACTGAAATAAAACATAAAAAATAAATAAATAGCTGCGAATTTGAGAGGATATAAATTTTAATTTGCATTAAATATTTGATTCGAATATTTACATTTTTAGATTTATACCTTTAAAAATCGCAAGCATAATTTAAATTAACTAATTTTATTTTATTTGATGATAGGCAAATAAAATTGTCCCACTAATCTCATTTTAACAAATCAAAAGAAATAAAAAAGTAAAATAATAAAAAAATGAAAAATGAAATAAAAATATTAATACATAAATAAATGAGAAACTCTTTATCGCAATGGCTTCAAACAATAAAGCTGAGATTCTATTTCGAATATAATAAGATAGCCAACAAAACGTACAACTTACACAAACCAAAATATAAAATTTCAATCCACGATATATTTAGCAAAAAATTATTATCTTTTAATTATAATGAACAATATTAATAATTGGAAGATTAATTTACACTAGAAAAGTATTTACAAAATAATTAACAGGAGGAAGAAAAATACAATATTATAAACAAAGAAAGAAAATAATAATTTCGTAATTAAAACAAAAAGCATTAATTAGCAAAACATATTTTCTTTAAAAGTTGTTATGAATCGTTTCATTTCTCATTAAATTCTAAGCAACATTTCCAAATAAACGATGTCGCTCGGGAATTGAAATTCCTACGTAACCGGAAATTTCACAGTTTAAGAGATTACTTCAAGTTGTTATACGAATTAATAAAAGCATTAATTGTTATGGTCCGAAATAAGGATGTACTAAAAATAAGGTACCCAGGAGTTAAATCAAACTAAAAATAATTGAATAAATCACTTTTATCACAAAATTTTTAATTTTTCATAATTTCCTAGTAATTTTTTTTGAAAGCCCCAATTTCCCGAACCCAACGAGCTTGGGGTAGCAATTGATGTCGAAGTAAAAATGTAAAAATAAATTTAAATTTAAAAAATAATATGATATAAGATGATAATATACGAGAAAAGAGTTCAAAATTATCAAATCTAAATTCTTAAGAGACAAAAAAGTGATAAATGGACAAAAAATCGGAGAAACTCACTGTACAAAACAATAATATAAAACAAAATAATTTATTTAATTTTTTAATGCAAATGATATGCAAATATATAATTAAAATGTAAAATGTTAGTTTGCGTAAATTCAATTTCTTATAAATATTCTCTAATTGTAAACAAGAGCATGAAAGTTTAACTAATTACCTAATACACTTAACCACAAGAATAATAATAATCTTAGATATTTCTTTCAATAATGCATAATTCATACATCTATTAAATTAAATTGGAAATTTAAATTAAAAAGTTGTAAAAAACAAAATGAAAATTTATTAAAAATTCAAAAAATATCAAATTTAGCAATTTTTAGTGGCAAAAGGACCATTGTTCATGCCATTGAAAAATTATGCTTGCTGCGATTTGTTTTGCTATGGCCGAAAGGCACGTTGTGGAAATAAAGAAATGAAGGGAAACGAAACGTTGAACCATTTCGCGAAACAACAAAGGTAAAATAAATTTATTTTGAAATTGAAATTAGTTAAAATAAAATCAAAAGAATAAAAATCAATTTAAATTTTGTAATATTAAATTTAAGTCCATTAAAAGTGTTTTTCCCATATAAATTGATTTTGAGTATTTCACCTTCTTTGGATGCCCAACTCATTTCACATCCTCTCACAACTGCTTTAGAGAATATGTCAAAACGCCCCCTAATCTGACCGCTTCCTGACGACAAGACGAGCACACCAACGGCGGGTCTAAGTAAATCTATAATCCGATTTCGGTACTTTTAAAAATCTAACGAAAACATAAAATACACAAATTAAACAACGTAAAAGTAAATAATATAATATTTTAATTATTTTTCTTTTTCCCATTATTAATTTTATTAATAAATCTTATCAAATTTAATAATAAAGAAAAGTAAAATTTCTTAGTTCTGATAGCACATTGGAATTTATGCCTTGAAAAATTAAATATAATTTCATTATTTTTGCACTTATAAATTTCAAAATAAATTATAAAAATATTTTCAAGTTAAGATTTAAAAAAAGTTATACACCAAGACAAAGACCTTGAACTTGAAAATGGTCAAAATTTTCTTGAACTTGAAATTGTTAAAATTTTGACTTAACTCTGTTTATAGCAATAAAATAATAAAGAAAAATGGTCTCTAAACATATAAATATGTAAAAGAAAATGAAAATCATTTAAGGTAAATTATAAGAGAACGAGAATTATGATGACGCTTCGGCTGATACAAGATAATTATTCATCCCAGTTTATGGCTAGACATTCCAAATACTTAAATAAAAAACCATCAAAAGAGTAATTAAGTATATAGATTAAATAATTTCAACGAATGCAGCTTTTTATTCTAAAATTATAAAATTCAGGAAATGAAATTTATCTGCTATACTAAATTTTCGATTTTTATTATATCGTTTAAAAAGGTAATTAAGAAAATATAAAATTAACTTTAATGTTTGATTACTAATAATGAAGTGTGTTCATTAAAAGTTAAAATATTTTATCAAACTGGAAATTTGAATAAATTAAATTAATATAACCGATCATATAAAACATGCAAAATCAAATGATAGAATATGATATTATCTGATATTTGGAAATTATAAATGCTTATTTATAATATAAATATAGAATAATGAACTAACAGGCGCCGTTTGCAGCTGGTTAGCGGCGAGAGCTGATTGAGGATGCAAGAGTTGAAAGGACGGGTGGCGTGAGGGTGGAGGAATATTAAAGTAGCAAAATTAAATGATAAATCAAGGCACCGCCTCTTTAAAAAATAATAAAAGAGTTATAATAAAAAATAAATTTTAATTTAAATATTTAAATTTTAAAGTTCAAAATTTTGTAAAAAAGAATATCTTTTGCATTAATCAATTAGCTTTAACAATATTAAAATAAATATGAATTATAATTGATATAATTTAAAATACTTTTAAAAATGCACACATAAATATTAAATTAAAAAAACAAACGAAAAATTTAATTCGCTTACCCAAATAAAAGATGGTCCTAAATACTATCTTGAAAAAGAAAAAATAATTTATTTTTAATAACTCTATGCTTGATATAAAAAATTGCGATCTGTGCTTTCGATCAAATATATTTCAGTAATTTGTAAGCTATAATAAATAATTTTTTTAATAAAAACCCATAAGAAGAATTATTTTATTTTCTTCAATGCATTTATATTTTTCTTTAATTAGCAATAAAAATAACAAGCATTTTTAATCTTTGATTTACAGGGTGACAAATAAGTCTTGCACCACTGACCTTTGTTAAAATTTTATGTGTTCTTGAATTTCATATATTTCACCCGTTATGGAAAAAAGAATAAGTATCGACAGCTAAAAAATTAAAAAATGAGTAAAATAAAAGATGAAAATAATTAATTAGCAATTATATTTCGTTTTTTATTTAATTTTTAAAGAAATACTTATTTTATTGAAGAAAATAAAAAAATAAAAATTATTTGCAGCAATGGAATTATTTTCATTGAATTTATCAAATTTGCCTCACAAATGAGTAAAAATGAAATGGAAGAAATTCAATGAATAAAAATAAAATTTAAAAGATATATAAAATAAATGCCATTATTAAATAATAAAAAGTTAGGAACTCTGGAGCAAAGACTAACGACAGCCGTGGAGATGTCCGATAGATCGAGTAAAGTAAAGAAAAAAGTCAAATAATCGCAAAAGCAATGATTTAAAATTGCTAAATTTAATAATAAAGCAAAATTTCTTAAACGACAATTTATAAAAATTAAAACTCCATATTTGGCTAATTCATAAAAAATTTTTATTACAAATATCTTATTATTAATATGCTGTATCCAAAAATTATATAATAATAGATAAAGGTTCATAAGATTTCAATTACCAAATGAAAGTCGTAAAATGATCTTGACTGTGAAAACTCCTCCTCTAAAAAGGGTGCTAGGTCGAAGGACAAAAAGTGCAAAAGTGGTCGAAGGACAAAAAGTGCAAAATTTGCTAATTTTTTGACTTAATCCACTCATAACTTTTCTCAGACGCAACCAAATTGTACAATCTTGGTATAATACGATAACCCTAAAAATTCTCTATTAGCCTGCCAAATTTCAAAAATTTTTATTAAGTTTTCAAAAGTTCTAATCAAAAAAATGAAAAAATTGTCATAACTTTTGAAAAACTTAATAAAAAATTTTAAATTTGGCTTGCTAATATAAAACTCTTAGGGCTATCGTATGATGCCAAGATTGTGTAATTTGGTTGCGTCAAAGTTATGAGTGGATAAAGTTAAAACCTTAGCAAATTTTGCACTTTTTGTCATACGCCAAATTTGCACTTTTTGTCCTTCGACCCACCATGTAAAAAGGCTGATGATGAGAGGTTAACAACAACAATGAGGCAAATAATCGAAAACAAATGAAAAGAGACACTCAATAATACTCAGTCAGATGTAAAACATATATTATTATTTCATTAATATTTTTAACCATTTTTTTTCTTTCTATATTTATTTCAAAGTTTCGGATTAAATGTGTCTTTAGTCATTAAATATTTAACCTTCGAGCAAAATTTGGGAACCTATATTTTTCTGACCAAACGGCATTCACCGCGGGAAAATCAAACATTCCATATGAATTACGGTTAGCCGACTTTTGCGTCGCGGACATTTGCGCCGCGTCATTTGCGCCGCGACCCTTGCGCCGCTCACCAAAAAAGACTTGCGCTGCGGACATTTGCGCCGCGCTACTTGCGCCGCGACACTTGCGCCGCCCAACAAAAAAGACATTTGCGCCGCGATTTTTGCGCCGTACAGCGAAAAAGACATTTGCGCTCAATAAAATAAATTATTTATCGAATAAGGATCGATTGATATTCATTATTAATACCTTCGAAGCCTTTCCTGTCAAAAAAATCAAAGTAGGTACTTAAATAATGTCATAAAAATTGCGAAATAAGGAAAAATGGTAAAATAGGGGTGAAATTTGAAAATCAAAACTTATTGAGCAAATTAAGTACAAAAGAATTAAATTTCATTCTTTTTTGATGCAAAAAAATAATTGGGTTTTCTTACAGAAAATCGTTTTTTTCGGCTTTTTATTAGTTGGTACTCTTCTTCATTTTCATATCTTTGGTGAACCTATTCAATGTTAAGATTTTAATGGTTAAAAAAAATTGATTGTCAATCTTTGTGACTAATAATTTTTTGGAATTTTCAATTAGTTATTTTTATTGTTGGCTTATAGTTTTAGTAAAACTTATTGATAATAGTGGAATTTTAATGAAAATAATATTTTTAACAGCGCGGCGCAAAAGTCCATTTTTTGCTGGGCGGCGCAAAGATCAGCGGCGCAAGTGTCGACTTTGCTGAGCGGCGCAAATGTCCACTTTTCTGTGCGGCGCAAATGGCGCGGCGCAAATGTCTCATCACGATGAATCACTATAACAAAAGATTATAGCAAAACATAAAGAGAAAGAAAATTATAAGAATTGCAGGATAATATATTTGAAGCATAAAGAGTATAAGAAAAGAAAGAAAAAATCAAAAAAATGAATAAAGTATTAAAATATAACAAATTTAAAAAATGATGTGCAATCTTTTCTTTATATGAGATAAGATATCGCCAAAGTAAACAGAAATTTATTTAACAAAAATTTTAGGAAAATAGAAAAAAAAGCTATAAAGCTTAAAGAAAATTAATGCTTAAAAAGTATCTTATTTGTTTGAAAGTGTGTGGTTTTGCGCAGGATAGCCATCTGAAAGTAAAATAAAACTAATTGAAAATATAAAGTTGTGAAAATAATATAAATATTTTTTATCAGTGAATGGAAAAAATAATCAAAAACTTATTTCTCTATAAATTAAGATTAAGGACTAATAAATTAACTTGAAAGACGAAACTTATATAAAATAATGTTTTTTGAATATTTCATAATTGAAATGAAAAAACTTAAATCATTAAAATATTAATTGCATAGCCTGATAATTAAACAAACAATCGACAAGCGTGCTAAGCGTGATTGATTAGAATTAAACAACGTTAAGACAAATTATGCCCATAAGGTCCTCATTTTGCTTAAAATTGAAAGACTCGCAGAAAGCTTTCACACGACGCCCAAAAGTTTACAAAATAATTTCTCAAAAATAAAAATTTTATAAATTAATACGATTTAGCACGGAAATTATAATTTTTTAGGTGGTGATCAAGAGAGAAAAGACATGCAAAAATAGCCAAAAAAAAACTAACCATCGTCCTTATAAAAAAATATAAAAGTTTAAATATATTGAAAACACACAAATAAAATTACAAAATAAATGACAAAACCAACATAAATATTAGTAAGTGCTGTGGGTAGAAATTTGTGGAGCATTTACTCTCTATAAAATTATAATAAAAAGTATGGAGTTACGGGAAAAAAAGAAATTTTTTAAAATCAAAACATTAAATATAAAACTAAATAATTTATATAATTTTTAATGCAAATGATGTGTAGTTTATTCTTTTAATAATATAAATTTAAAAATGTTCGATGCAAAGTAAAACAAAGTTAAAAAAATAATAAAATCAAAAATGTCTTAATGCGAATTCTCTTTTCTTGCAAAAAAACACAAAATATTAATTAACCACGCAAAATAAAAAACTACTTCTGATCGGTGCTCAGCGATGTCGACGACAGAACAATTTTCTAAACAAGCTTGTGATGCTGATCATAAAAAAGTCTTTTACATCAACTTAAAATGAAAAAAGACCAATTTTTAAATTTTATCAAAGAAATTATGAATATTACTTCTTCATTGATATAATTAAAAGATTGAATACAATGATGTCAATGAAGAAATATTTGATCTGCTCATTTCAATATTATTTTTCAACATGAATAATTATAAAAATAAACGGAGTAAAGAATAACTTAAAAATAATTTAAACTGAAATTCAAACATACGTTGTATGCATATTTTTGGTATTTCTTAATGCACTAATTGATGTTTCTTTTGGCTTAAAGTCTGCTAATTGTAAGACTCAAATTTTATGTTTTAATAGAATTAGACCGGCCTCGAACCCTACCTTATTTAATTTTAAATTTTTCCATATTTAAATTTTTTAATTTTCAAACTAAAAACGAACTTTTAAGTGCAACTCTGTATAGAGAAAGGCAAAACAATTTATTTATTAGTTTATTCGGGCGAACAACCTTCACGTTGTTATTAATTATTAATAATGTACATTTTGCCAACAACGTATAAAACAACTTATTTTTAAAATTTCGGTCAATTTTTGAAAATTTATTTCAGCGGGAAATATCACTTGGGAGAGAGATAATGCAAAATGAGAGAGTGCTAAACTTTAAGTCCCAGTCATACAACAAATTTTTGATAAAGGAGGGTAGAGAAAATAATTTTAATAGAGAGTGCAATGGGAAGAAAGTTTAGTGCTCTTCTTCGCTGATTCCTTTGGTCATAGATGGAGAATTTTCATTATTTTTTGCATTATCTCTCTCCCAAATGATATTTCCCGCTGAAATAAATTTTTATAAATTGACCGAAAATTTAAAAATAAGTTGTTTATACGTTGTTGGCAAAATGTACATTGTTAATAATTAAATAACAACTTAAATGTTGATCTCCGATGAAACAATTTTTTCCTTAAGAAAAAGTTGTTTTGCCTTTCTCAAGCGAAGATAGGGAAATATGATCGATGAAAAAGAAATATAGATGAGACGGATTACAAAATATTGTTAGTTTTTTAAATCAACCATTTAAAATTAAAAGGTAAAAATATTTTTGCTAAAACACTAATTTAAAAACATACATTTACGTTTCATAAAATCATTTAAATCAAAAAATTATATAAATGACATAAAATAAAATTTTATAATGAATCAAATAAAGAATTAAATAGTTTTCTATTTATTTTAAATCAATTATAAATAAAAAAAAAAATAAATTTTGAAAAGCAAAGCAAACATATAAAATTTTACTTATAACATTTTCATAATTATATATATTTGCACAACTCTAAAAACGGAACAAGAAAACTTTAAATTATAATATTTAAATAAATAAACAGTAAATTTATTAAAAATGAGTAACTTAACATATAAAATACAAAAAATTTTAAACATTAATTAAAAGCATTTTCAGAGAAAAAGAGAGTGAGAGAGGAAGGGAAATGTGGTGAAACGATCAACCCCATCCCGCGGGCGATGTTCTTTACTTTTGTGGTCGAAACGGGGGGGGGGGTCAATGATGGCCTAAAAAGCCGAAATTTTCCAATAAAAAAATTACAAATATTAATAAAAGCAAATATAAAATTAAGTTTAAAGCAATAAAAATTAAGGAATGAGTAAATGCAATTTGTTGAAAAATTACAATTTTCAATTTCAACAATTTATGAATTAGTCATAGTTTATGATAAATAATCGATTTAATAAATCAAGATAATAATTAAAAAACAATGCAATGTTCTCTTCATGGGAGAGATTTATAAAGAAAAACTATTCATGCTGAATCTTTTGCAAAATAAAAAATAAAATTAATATTAGGTTATGGAATCTAACTTTGATGAAGGATTGGCAACCACTTTTAAATTAATTGCTAAGTATTTTAACAATAAACATTTAAAAGAACGCATTATTGAGCGCAAAAAAATATAAAATTAATGAAAATATACTTTTTAAAATATTATTATTAATTTTTAAAACTTATACAATAAATTTATAGAATCAAATATCCGTTGAAAATAAATAAAAGGTAGATTTTATTACCCTAGTTTGCTCAATGAACCCCGCCGAGGGAGAGATTTTTTTTAAAAACAAGGTCATTGTGCTATGCAATAACATATTTGTAAAAATTATAAAACTAACAGACTATAGAATTGAATAATAAATGCAAAAAACTATTCTTAAAAAAATATATATAAATGTTTTTTGCGACGCGCTTTTAAATTTTTTTTTTAATTTCCACAAATGAAATAGCATTATTAAAATTGTTGCAAATACAGTTTCAAAAAAACATCTAGCTATACACCGAAGAAATTATAAGGAAATTTCTCAAATAAAAAAAGTAAAATGCTTTAAAAAATTAATAATGTTTAATAATAAATATACAATTAAACTAATTGTCAAATTATAGGTCTAAATATCAAAAATATGTATAATTATTAATATATAATCCATTAACATATATTATGAAATCGTAATTATTGTAAAATAAAAATCCAAACTTTAAAACATAATCGCAAAAAAGATTTTGTTTATTTCAGATAATTTGTTGGATGAGATTACTTTCCAGAAATTAAAAAAAAAATATTACTTTAAAAAACGACTCAATACCATATTTTATAATTTTTTCGTTTTTTGTTTCATTATTTAAGTTGATTTACCTAAAAGTTACTGACTGTACAAAAAATTAATGCACTACATCAAGAAAAGGGCAGAAAACTTTCTGACCGCTGTAAAGAGAATTACTACGATTGTTCTATCATCAAGGCGTGATATTGAATGAGGAATAATTCTTAAAATATCCACAAAAAGGTAAATAATGATTTCCGAAGTAAATTTTTTTTACTCAAACTAAAAAATATGTGGCTATAAAAAATACTTTTATTTGCGTGCACAAAAGTAAAGAGTTAATGGCACGATAGAAAAGAATACTAAATAATAATAAAAAAAAATTTTCAAGTAATTTAAAAAAAAGAAAAACATCGACATAAAAACCGGCATTACAAAATCATACCAAAATTATTTTTATATGGACTAAAAAAAAACATATTTCTAAAAGTTAAATGAAAATATTTTCAAAAAATAGTCGTTATAAAACAAATCGAAGAAATTAAATGAACATTCATTCTACTTCTGAAACATTAATATTTTTTAACAATATTAAAAGAAAAAGTTATTTAATATACCTATAAAAAAATGTGAATAATAAATAAAAATATTCGGAAAAAATTAATAAAATAAATACAAAATCTTATGTTTTGTATGCACCTGTGGAAATAATTTTATTTAATTGTTTTAAATTTTATTTTATCATTCCTTTTTTTTCTTCATAAAATCATCAACCCATTAAAGATTTGTAAATCTCCATTTATTGTAATAAATAATTTTGTTGAAAAACTTATAAATTTTATTGTTTAGTTTATTTTATTTTCAAATAAATATGTTTATTTATTTAAAAATATACCCAAACCACCATTTCAAAAGCCATATTAAAATAATCAAAATAGAAATTAAATAATTAATTTAATTTAAATTTCACTTTATCTTTCGTATTTCTTAATGCTATTTAATTGTAGTTTTAAAAATCTCTTAATTTAGTCAAAAATCTTCATAATAAAAAAATTTAATAAATTAACATTAAATCATTGTTTAAACAAAATTGTAGTTTTATGGGATAAAAACCCAAAAATGTTTACCATTTATATAAATTAAAAATCTCTGGCCCTAATAAGTACCATTCTTCAGTACAACTCTCTGATGTTAAAAAATATAATTGATTCTATAATGACAAAAGTTTAAAATCCCAATTTTTGCAGGGACAGTGTGTGATTAATAGACTCATAGCCCAATGTTCAATAATTAGAGGAAAAATACATAATAAAATATCTAAAAATTAACTTCTTACCCTAAAGAAATTTAATGAAAAGAGTAAATTACAAAATAATTATTTTCATCTGACTATAAGCACTTGTGTTCTTTCATCGGTCAAAAATAGAAAGCATATTACAAGAATGATCAGAGCATATAAATTCCGTTGAATAAATTAAATGAGTAAAATAAAAAATAAATGAGCCGATGAAATTAAAATCATGAAAATGTATCCGAGTGCTAAAGGATTTTTTTCAGTTGAAACAAAATATATCTCATCAATTGCATTTAAAAATATTTTAATATATAATTTGCATAACGAATAAAGAAAAATATAAATTTTAACGATTTAATCACTGAATTCGCGAAATAAAATATATAGGACAATTTATGAAAAATACAAAATACTAATCTTTTAATTAAATTCAATATCTCGTTTATTATTAGATTTTTAATTATTAAAAACTTTTTAGTATATACGCTTTGCTTTATATTTTTTAACTCGTACAATTTTTGCAGAATTCTGGGAATTTTGGTAATTAACAAAGTTCTTATTTAAAAAACATAAGGTAAGAAAATAAATGTTCAAAATAAAAAGAATTGGTATACCAATTAAGTCATCAAAAGTCACATAATCATTTTGACAAGCGATCCGCTTGAAACGGCTTGCGTAAATAATGCGAGTATAATTAAATGAAAAGCAAAATTGAGAGAATTGTTAAAATTACTTAAACAAATTTAAAATAAAAAGAAGTTCAAATGGAATTCAGCACCACCACTCTCAATGCAAAATGATGCCTCGATACCATAAATAGACAATTTCTCACAAATATAATGAATCATTATTTTTCAATTTACATAAATTTAATATAGCGCATAATAGAGAAGGCAAAATAATTAACAAGAATGGTTTTTAAAAATAATTAATCTTTTCTTGTCGGGATTTGAATCTATTAATATAGATAACATTGCAAAGTCTTAAATCTTTTAAAACATTTAACACCCGCAATAATTGTAACTAAAAATTAAAATAATAGCAACTGGAATATTTATTTCATTACATAAAATAAAGAACATTTGTATATTAAAATTAAAGGAATGCATTATAATAAAAGCTTTTTGACAAATAAGTTCAGAAGATTCGGAAAATTGGGAAAAAAAAATCCAAATAAATATCTATTAACACAATAATTTTATGAAAAGAAAATTTTTTATTTGCGGTTAATTATTATAAATATAATATCAATATTAATAGATATTATATATTTTGTAATTCCTAAATAAGCTAAAATTAAAATTAAATAAATAAAATTTTAAAATAAAAATTATCCTATTAAATAAAAAAGTTGAAATGGCTTTTTAACGGTATTATGGATTTTTAAAATCAAAAAATATTAATTTAGTTTTGAATAATTAATTAAAATTTAAGGGTTGTAAAACCTAGGAAAGAAAATATTACACATTCAAACTTAAACATTTACAATTGTATCATTGCCCAAATAAATTACCAATCAGTAAAAAAGATATTATAATTGCGAAAATGTTGATCCATTTTAAAATAACATAGGCATACAGACAAAGATAAGTCCACATTTGCGCCTCACCAGCACTTTTACCTTTTCGCCCATTTTTCACTGAGATTTTGGTAAAAAGTGTCATTTGCGTCATTACTACTATAGATAAATTTTGAAATTTAAAAAAGTTAACCTAATTCGTATTCTTTGTCACAATTTGCTTTAAAGTGCTAAAGCCTATTTTTAGGCAAAATAAAACAATTGAAAGAATGAATATGCATATTAACATGAATTGGTCATTTGAATACTATTGGAAAATTACAAACCTGAAAAAATAAAAGTAAGAATAAATTGTAATGAAAAATAAGTGAAAAAGAAGCAAAATTAACAAAATTAATTTTAATAAAACTATTTCATAATAAATAACAAAAATAAATATAATTTAAGAAAATTATTTTAGATCATGATTAAATGAAAATTATTTGAAACAATGAAAATATGATGAACTTGAAAACCTTAAATTGATTAAAAGATTGACTGACAATAATGGTAAATGCCAACTTATTGGTTGTGGTGCTCAACACCAGGGAATTTTGCAATTTATGCAAAAAATTGTCTGTCTTTACTTATAAATATTGTTCCTTAGTAGACTGATAGTGTTCTGGCTCAAGAATTTAGTAGAAAATTAATCTAACTACATTTATCCAGTCTAATTGAAAACAAATTAATAAAAATCAAAATACTAATTTCCGATATCGCCAAAATTCGCCAATTATAATAAGATTGTTATCAGGATGCGAACAATTGGATTATTCGCAACTGAAGAATGACATGTTTATATAAAATTGAACTATTACAAAAATATATAATTGAAAAATGAGCACCATTTTAGTTGCACAAATGACAATTATTAAATAAATACAATTCTTTTTATTAAAACTTATTAATTACTAAAATAATTGAAATAAACTACATAATAATTTGGCCAAACAATTGTGAAGATAAAACTTATCTTTTAGTCAAACAGTAAAAAATAAAAGATTTTTCAAAACATTTAAAAAATCATTTACAATTCAAGAAATATTTACATGAAAAAATTTATGGAACCAAAAAAGGAGAAGACCACTATTTGCTGGTCCGTTCAACGAAAATCACGAGCGAGAAATAGAACACCCTTTATCATGAATGAGCGACAATGAAATGTCGATCTAACAAAATAAGTCGAAAAAAAGAATAAATAAACTATATAAAACGCAAAAAAACTTAATTAATTAATTATATATTAATTTAGCACAAAATTTTTTTATTTTTTTATTTTAAAATTTCTTAATTATAAAAATTTTTTAATATTAAAATACAGTAAGATATAAAAATAAATTATAAATGGAAAATTAAAAGTGAAGAATCAAAAAGTTATTTATGTGTTAATGAATTAAATCATACCATCACCAAAATACCACTTTGCAAACCCAACAAATGATACATTACGAATTTTTCTTATCATTTGCTTTATTATAACTAAATAATAAAAACTTATCAAATAGTTATAAGAAAAATTAATATTTATTTAACAAAAAATTAAGAAAAATAATAAATAAATTAAATTACATTAAATTAAATTAGCAACATCACTTTTCGTTAACTCTTTCGCCTACTATTTATGTGGGGGAATTGATACCACTCTTATGCGACCATAATAAAAAATAAGTTTAAATAATTTAAGTGAAAAAAAGAGAAGTCTCAAAACAAAAATGAAATTACCGAATTAAAAATTTTAGGAATTTGTTTTGCTCGCCGGAAAGCGGGAGTTTTGTCAATTATTTGCAAGAAAATAATTATGCTTTTAGTATAATATTAAAAAAGTAAATAGAATATTAAAAAGCATTAAACTTTTAAACAATGATAAAAATAAAAGAAACTATATAAAAAAATGGTTTTCGAATAAAAGAGGAAGTAGAAAAAATTTAAAAATTCTGTAAATAAATAAATATGACCTTTATTATGGTGCCACAGCCGGCCGGGCCTCTAACATCCGGCACTTAAATTAGCATCTATATTTAAAAAAATTAAAAGTCATATGTCAATGGAATTTTTTAATGAAATGGATTTCCTTTTAAACTCTACAACTTAAACGAATAGCGCCTTCAAGAAAGATTCATATTCGTAAAACTAAACAAGCAGTGAACTACAACAAAAAAAATTCAAATGTTAAAGTATATTATATTACAATATAGAGAGAAATTTGAATCAAAAAAAGAACAGAAAATTCGAAGTTCAAGAGAATCGCACACTAATAATTATTAAAAAGAAAAATAAATTTAAAAAATAAAAAAAGTTAATACACTAAGAAAAAATAAACTAATCAAACCAAACTATTTTGAGAAATAAAATAATAAAAAATTTTATATGCGAAAAATTTTGAAAAATGAGAAAAAGGTTGTGTATACAAAATAATACAAACAAATTTTGTATAAGGAATAATTTAAAATCTCTCACTAGAATTACTAGCTTTAGAACACATAAAAATGATTTGATTAAGAAATGCCTAATTTAATAATGAAAAACTTAGAAACGAATCATAGACATAAATTAACAGATTTAAATATGGGATAAAACAAAACAAATCAATAACTAAACATATATATTAAACTTTAAAGGGATGGAATAGAAAGTTTTCCTTAATTTTATTGAAGTAATAAAAGTACGAATTTAATAAAAACATAAAATTTGCAAAAGTAAAATAATCAAGAGAAATATTAAAATTACGCGGATAATCAATTTTAAGGTGCCAAGTAATAAAATGGTGAATTCTAGCCTGCTAAACTAAGAAATATGCAAGTTTTTACAAATATTACTAATTAAACAATAAAATAAATTAAAAATAATGTGAATATTAATTAAATTAACGTTTAACTTAATTAAAAAAATTTCTTTCTAAAAAATTATCTTACCAAATGGAATAATGAATTTTGGCAGAACACAAGTACGCGTTCAACAATGCATGAGGCAGTTAGGCTGATCATGAGCTAAAAATTTAAAAAATGTATCATAAAATATTAAATTACTTAATATCGCTCTATTAAATGGATAGAAAAAATGAAAATTTAAATTAAAGAACAAAGCAAAACAGGAATTAAAATAGATTTTTATATACACAAAAAGTTAAGTTAATAGGTGCCCATTGTTCAGTAAGTTTATATATTATTTTTTGCTTTTGTTGACTAAAAATCCCATCCTGATTATAATAAAGAAAAATATAAAAAGTATATTTACTATAATTTTCGAAAGGTAACATCTGACTAAAAACCAAACTTTAAGAATAAATATAAAATAATGATAATTTAGTAGAATTTATGTTAATTAAATTTTTTTTTTGTATTTTCTTCTAATATAACCATTTGCATATTATCAAAACAATTATATAAAGAAAGTTAATTCTAAAAGAATTTATAAAAAATATTGTTTCTTTAATGGTATTATTATAATCAAAAGAATCTCAGGATAATAAGATATACATACTGTGTACTCCATTTAAAAGTGCCGTTTATTAAAAAATAATAATTTTGATAAATTCTATTAAATAGTTATACTAAATTAATGTAATTATTTCAACTTTTTAGTAATAAAATTGTATTCATTTAATTTCTGTTAAATCTAATAATAAATGAAACCTCTAATTAAACCTAACTTATGTAAAACAAATTTGAACCCTTACGTGTTAAATTCTTGTCATGCAAGAGCTGAAGGGAAGGTAATTTGAGCTGAAGGAATTGTCGCGATTAATGAATTATCTATGAATAAAGATAAAACCCCTAATAATGTAAAATTTTTAAAAGCAGACTTATTAAAAAAAATAAACGAAAATATAAAAGAAAATTCAAAAATAAATTCATTTCAAAAATTTTAATAATTCCAAATATAAAATAACTTTCTGTTAAAAGGTATAAATGACGAAGCATCATAAAATAAATAATTAAGATTTATTTATTAAAAAAGCCAAATTGTCTTATATTTAAACAACATGATATAAAATGTTATTTTTAATTTTTTATACGCTCATTTAATATTACATAAAAACTTTAATTAGTTCATTTACGTTTAATAAACACGAAAAATTATTCTTTTTACTTTTTTCGCTTTTGGGTATATTTTTTTAATGTTAAAAATCGTATTTTCATTCATAATTCTAAGTTTTTTTCAATTGGTAAGCATCATCGTTGTCTACCAAAAAGTTTTCATTCTTCTTTTGCATTTTATTTATAGCTTATTTTTAAGTGCTTGTCAAATCACAATTATTAATATACGGTAGTTATGTGGCAGGTAATTTATTTAATTGAATTTTTAGCTTAAATATTTTAAATTTTTAAATAACTGAGCCCAAAATTTTCAATAAGATTATGTCTACTTTATAGAAATTTTTTATAATTCTTTATTTTTTAGCCTTATTATTTTTTGTTGTTTTCCGGTATTTATTTTTTTATATTAGGAAAATTCGGTCTCAGGTTCGATGTGATTTGACTGCAGCCAATGTTTTACAAAACTTTTAAATATTTATTTGCAAATTCCGATTATTCACTTTAGCTATGACTTTTCTCGTAGTGCGACATTTGCGGACCGACATTTGCGGACCGACATTTGCGGACCGACCTTTGCGAACCACTATTTCCCTTTAACTGTCAAAAAAAGAAAATTTTTTTTTTTTACGTTTTCATTAAAAATACTCCCAAAATTGAAATTAGTGAAGCTAAGCTGATGTAAGGCGATCTGTTTCAATTGGAGAATTTTTTTTATCCTAGAAGTCCCAAACCAAGTGAAATTTTTTTCTTGCTTCTCTACACGTAGTGAAAAATTGGTTAATTTAATTAGGGTTAAGCCCCGTCCCCGAGCTCCCCGGCCCCCGACATTTTTGGGCCTAATCCCCGACCCGACCCCTGACATGTCGCCCCCCGAAGGCTCGGGGCTTAACCCTAATTTTAATACATATAAAAGTCAATTCAGGATTTATAACAAGGAAAATTTTTTTACTCGGTTAACCAAAGCATGGAAGTGAAATACGTTTCACTTCCAAGCTTTGGTGAACCGAGAGTAAATTTTTATATGGCATACCAAACAATTAAATAACAAACCAAAACTAAAAATAGTTCTATCTTTTCCCCAAAAATTGTCCATATTTGCTGTTCTAAAACCATTGATCCAAAATTAAAACGAGCAACTAAGTACATCTATATTTATCAATAAGGGTGATGTTCGACTCGGAAAAATCACAAAAAAAACTAATTTGATCACTCAATTTTTGAAAAATTTTATTTTTTTTTTGTTTTTAGACAGTTAAACCCAGAAATAATGGTCCGCAAATGTCGGTCCGCAAAAGTCGGTCCGCAAATGTCGGTCCGCAAATGTCGGCTAACCACTTTTCTATGATGGGTTGGACTAGGGTTCAGCCCCGAGCTCACGGGGGGCAAAAAGTCGGGGGCTGGGGACCTCGGGGGGGGGGGGGGCGATATGTCGGAGATCGGGTCGGGGAGGGGAGCTCAGTTGTCGGGGGTCGGGGACCCCGATCGGGTAGTGAGTGATCAACAAAATTTTTTAACGAAAAAATTTTTTTTTCTTTTTAATCCTCATAAATCTTCTTTTTTTCACTTTAATCATCTGATTCAAATTCATTCATTTGCGCCAGTAAAAGTGCGTTCAATTTGGCATTTTATAACACGGTATACTAGGCCACAAAAATTTTCAGAAACCGAAATCGAATTCCGAGATTCAAATTTTTGATCTCAAAATTATGACAATTTTAGCGGTGCGCTTTTTAAATTTTATTATTTTTGACACTAAAATCTTATTTTTCGGCCTTGATGTTCATATTTTTAAAATTACCGATCGGCACCATGGATTTGGGGGGCCGGCGGTGCCGATAGGAGCCACCGGAAATTTTTCGTAATTTTTAATGAATTTTACTAAGAAAATTTGTTCAAAATCTCAAAAATTTTCAATATTTCCCGCCTTCATGGATGAATTAACTTTTAAATTTTTAAAACGCTCGGAGTCCCCAATCCCCCGAAATAGTGTCGGGGGGGTCGGGGGGCAAAAAGTCGGGGGTCGGGGACCTCGGGGGACGACATGTCGGGGGTTGGGTCGGGGAATAGGTCCAAAAAACGTCTCGGGTCGGGTCGGGGGGCTCGGTGTCGGGGCTGAACCCTAGGTTGGACTAAATTTTTTGTCAATTTATGATTGTACTTTTTCAGCCAATCCGTTCTATTATGATAATCTTTTTTAAATGCATGAATCCAACTGTTTTATATATAATCCAAATCCACCATTCTAAATTTTCTTTTTTGAAATTAATTTATATTTAATTCAATTTATTTAAATTTTTAAGTTATCTTTTATGCACACATATAATAAATTTGAGAACCTGATATTCAAATAGAATAATAATTTTACCTTTTATTGTAATAATTTTGTTTATTAAATAAAATGGTTTTTGTTTTATATTGAATTTTCATTTTTATATTAATATTATATTTCATTTTTTAAATTTATTATATTTCTTGTCTGATCATAGTTTATATGCAGTAGGCCTTTATACTAAAATTTTTAATTTTCTCGTAAAAAATGGCAAAATTCAGAATAATTCTAATTTTTATTCTATAATATTTCTTTTGATATTTTTAAAAATTAGGACAAAAATTATAAACTTATATTTTTCAAAAAATTAAATAAATTAAATTTGAATAAATTTCATATAATTTGATTATTTGCCTTCTCCAGCCTTTTTTCTTCCAATTTATAGTAAAATTATAAATTATTTTTATTTTTTTGTTTATCTTATAGCTTTTTTCATCATTACTTAATACATTGGTGTCATATTTCTTAACTTTGGTCCTAATTTTTTGGATTTTTGATGTTTTTTTTCTATTTTGAATACTTGTACAAAATTCGTTAAATTTACCAAATTGGTCGATTATGCTTCCGAAAAGAACCATAAACTTTTTTGTTTCATTTTTTAAATATAAATAATTAAAATTTATAAATAAAGATTATAGTTGTAGTCAATTGAGTGTTCCAAAATTTGGTAAAATAAATTTTTTTTTTTCAATTGCTTTTAATTTTTAAAAAACCAAGTTTTTGATCTTGCTTATTTGATATTTTTATAATTAACAATTTTATTATTTCTTGTTGATAGTTTTTTTATTAATTCGTTTTTTGTATTAATTTATTCTTTTGTAAAATAATTTCTTAATTCGATTCCGCATATATTTATTTGAATTTAATTCTTTTATTTAAAAATTTTGTTAATGATAACGTTTTTTCAGCACCCGCGTTATGTAGGGCAAAGGCTAATATTAGCCATTTTGAGACCTCGCAAAGAACTTCACGAAGCAAATATCGCCGTGTTGACAATGTTCTGGAATGATGAAAATGATAAATTTTATTTCAATTGGTTTAAAATTACCTTTTCTTTTCAATTTTTTAATATGTTTTATGTAAAATTTTATTATTAAGATTAAAATTATTGATATTATTTCTTTGTCATAATTTATCATTTATAGATATTTCAATTTTTTAAAATATTTTTCTTTTATTTCTATACAAACTATATGCCTTTGAAAATTGTATTTATAACCAATTTGTTTTAAATTATTTATTGTTGCTATCATCACTTTATAATATATTTTTTCTTTATTAATAATAGAGCGGTTTTCCCTTGAAAAGATCATTCTTTGCTCCTGGCAGGATGTTCACCTAAATTTACAGACTTCATGTGTATGTTTATTTTTTGTTTATATTTCTTTTTAAGTGCTGGATTCTATGTAATAAATTAAACTTTTATCCTAATTTCTTATCCTTTATGCAAAACCCTTGAAGTAAGTGTTTAAAATTTCATATAGTTTAAGAGTATTTCCATTTTTATGTTTTATAATTTCTAACTTCACTTAATATTGCCTTGTAAATATGTTTTATTGGCTAATCGCTTTCATATATTAAATTGCAAATAAATTTATTATTTAATTTAATGCAATTTAGAAATTAGCTTATGCTTCTCTTTTTTAACTAAAACTCAAAACAATTTTGTATTATAATTAGAGATTAAAATTTATTTATGAATGAATTAAAAAAAGAAATTAATTATCATTAGATAAATTCGGTTCCATTAAAATAAAAGAATTTGTTTTGTTTTATGTTTTTATTAATAAATTTTTTAATATTTTCGCTTTATCAACTTCGAGAGAACAATTGACGATTATATTGGATTTACTGTTAAATATTTTCGCAATTTAGAAATTTTTGATGTTGTAAATCTGCGATTATTTCTTTTTTTAGCTTGAATATCTCATAATGTTCTCTATCTTCGTCTATATGTCAAAATCCCATAATTTTTAATTTGAAAATATGTATATAATTCTCAATAATAATTGTTCTTTGAGCATAAAATTATTATGATGATTGTAAATTTTGTTGAACTTATTGGTCTTTTACATAAATATTGATATAAATTCGTTTTTAGTTGTTAGTTGGTTAACTTTTGTTCTCATAAATATTGAAGTATGTACTTTTCCCTATAAAATTTATTATTATTTTTTCTTTGAAGTCTGTCTATTTGTTCTACTGATAATTATCAATGTGATCGCTTTTACACTTTTTCTGGCGTTATTATTTGATAAATCAATAATAATTTTTTTTGATTAGTTCAAAAATTCAAATTTTACATCTCGAGGTTACATTTTCTCGGCCTTTTGATTCTTCAATTTATTAATGAATTTTTTCTATAAAGGATACATATTTTTTTAAGGAATGCAAAACTTTCATCCGATTCTTAAAATATTCTGTAATTTATATTATAATTTTACTAAATTGTCTGGGACAAAAAATGTTTTATATTGACGCATTTTTTAAAACTAGTACTTCCAGCGAACATTAAGCACAGCAGTGTTTGCTGACGTGCAAATTTCGACCCTGCTGAATCTAGTTAATCAATGTTTGATTTATAAATTTTATAGTTTTAATATCTTCTTTTTTACCTATTTCGGGAATTTAATGTATTATTGAATTTTTTTGTAATAGGCGTCCATTTTTTCAATATATAATTATCTGAATTATTTCAATATATAATTATCTGAATAATTCGAAATAAATATCTACTGCAACGGATTCAATTGTTAAATCGGTCTTATAAGTTATGTATTTTAAAAGTATAAAATAAATAATGATTAATAAAAAATTTTAATCAATTGTAATTTAATTAGGTAATTGTAATGTTTTATTCGTCTTTGTCTTTGGTCTAATTTCTTGTTTTTTTTTAAAACATATTACTAAGAAATTTAATAAATTATTAAAGTAATTTAGTAAATACAATATTTTATTGTAATTATACACGCTGTTCAGAAAAAATTTCATAAAAAAAACTTTTAATAAATCAAATAATAATTAAGCGAATTTTCGAATACAGAAAAACATTTCAACTGCTGGATATATATCCATAGATCGCGTTTAAACCTTCAATGAGAAAAAATTTTGCAAAAAAGAAAATAATGGAAACTTTGTTTTCTGATTTAATGAAAAATGAATCAAAAAATAAAATACGTTTGCCAACAAACCAAATGCCAATGTCTACTCCTTCGGAACAATATTTACGAAAAATTAATGAGCAATATTGAAAATATTTATTTACTTTTGGCTTTGTTTAAGAAACAACAAAAAATTGTAAAATCTTAATTTCAAAATGCTAATATAAATAAAAAAAATAACAAATATAATAAAGAAAAGGTTCGACTAGATCATTAATAAAAATAAAAAAACAAATGAGGAAAATCAGAAGTCGAA
Source organism: Heterodera schachtii (assembly GCA_023374025.1). Classification (NCBI taxonomy): domain Eukaryota; kingdom Metazoa; phylum Nematoda; class Chromadorea; order Rhabditida; family Heteroderidae; genus Heterodera; species Heterodera schachtii. The sequence continues at coordinate 2,407,521 of SIJG01000011.1, forward strand.
TTAACATAAAATTTAATGCCGAAATAACCAATGATATACTTTTATACATTTACAATAAGATAGAAAACATATTTGGCGCCCATTTAAAATAATAAAGATTGAATATCAAGTAATTACCAACTCCGATAGTAAATGCAAATAATCTTTTTCTATGAAAGAAATTTCATTATAAATATAAATATATAAATAAAAACTTATTTATAGCTAATTTACCAATTCTTAGCTTATGCAGGTAAATAATGTGGAAAAACAATTTTTTAATTATAATGAGCAATTTTAAAATGGTAAGAAAATAAACTTAATTTGATTAAAAAACAAAAAGACCGTGCTAATTACAAAAAAAAATTATTAGAACTTTGCCTTAATAAACAAAAAAAGAATATAATAAAATCAGAATATGAATTTATGAAGTGGCAAAAAAAATTCTTGAGTTTATTATTTTGTTACTGAACGTACATGCAAGGCAGAGGCTATCGGCATGAGCCTTTTCGCGGCAGACGGGCACACAATAACCGTAACCAGAACTGGCGCGGACGCTTTGACCGCCAAAACAATCGATACTCAGGTGGACGAGTAAAATATAATTTCCCAAAAAATTGCAATAAATCAGGCAACTTTGCCAATTGAAGAATTTTGATCAAATACTATCAATATTTGTTAAATTTTCAAGGATTTAAATTCAGAAAATTTCTCGTCATTCTTTATGAATTCTTTATCAAAGTAAGCCCTTTTGTGTGTCGCTTTTGAAACTGTCTTGAGAGATTTTTGTAAATACTATCTCATAATTAATATTGGTAAAAGTAGTTACGCAAGAAATGTATAGTTATTGTAAAACAATAAAAAAAAACGAATAAATGCGATTTTTTAAAAATTTTCATGAAATTTAACAAAGAACAAGGATAAAAGCGATAAAAGCAAGGAAATCACAACTCATTTTTATTTATTAAATACAGATAAAACGATAATGGATTCAAAAATTAATAAATAGACTCAAAGTCAGGAACGATTGTTAATTTGAAGTGAATTATTAACATTGATAATAATAATTTTAAATAAAGAAATAAAGCCAGAAGGTCGGTTTTTTCTAAATATTTAATAAAAATTTTTATTACCCATAAGAAAAAATATGAATTATAAAGCACAAAAATGCATTTTTTTAAATACATAAAAAAAATTGAAAAAAATAATTATGCAAATAAATGTAATATGAAAGAATTGTAAATTGTCAATAATTCGACGAAATAAAAATTACATTGAAGTTATTTCTTCGATCCATATTTCTCAAAATGACTTTTTATATATATTTTTTATTATTATTAATACTACGCTTCAATTTTATTTGATTATTTTTAATAATTTTGGTGAATAATTCCTTATAATTTATATTGTTTCATTTCTTTGGAAACAAATTTATGGTTATAAAATATTGGTTTTTTTTACATGTTTTTGTAAGAACTTCAATTTTCAGGAATTCTATAAGTTTAATCCAACATAAGTTGAATCTGTTGGAATTTTATTCTAAATGCTTTTTTAAATGTTTAAACATTTCGTTATTTTTCAATTCATATATCGATGTTTTTATTATTTTGGCATTTTCATTTATTAAAAAAAATAATTTTACATATAATCACTAGCTATTAAATGAATTGGCTCGAAATCACAAAATTTGGACAATTTTTGGACAAAATTCTCTTAAAAATTATACTCATTTTCAAAAAATTTTCCCGGCGGCGCCTTTCGGCATCACCGACCACATCCCCCACCGCAATTTTACAAACAAGTTTTTGAAAAACGCACCGCTAAAATTGTATTTATAGATTAAAATTTTTGAGCCTTGGAATTCTATTTTCGTTTTCTGAAAATTTTTTGGGCCTGGGATGCCTTGTTATAAAATGCCAAATTGGACGCATATTTGTGGTTTTTTACAAATTAAATGCAAATTATAGTGAAGAAAAATAATCTTTGTCTTATATTTTTATTAAAGTTGTAACCAGAAAAATTCAAAAAATTAGGACTCATAATTATGTCATTAATTTTTTTTAACGGCGGTCCGAATAATGGGATGTTTTCACAACAATTTCCATGGACGGTCCAAGGAATTCGACTTAGGGGGGGGGGGGACCTACCCTCGGGCGACGACCTTTTTTTTGTACACCATTTTTTTGCGGCGGTATTTCCAAAAACATTTAACGAACATGAAGGTCCGGCGGTGCCGATAAGCTCCGCTGGGGTAATTTTTAGTTTTTGTCCAAAAAATTACAAATTTTGCGATTTTTAGCCATTTTTAGAGATTTTCATCAAAAAGTGTTGTTTTTTGGAATATTTGGGCTAGGCTAGGTCTGGGGGGTACCACCAAGGAAAATCTAAAATTTTCGCAAAAATAGCTGTCATGTCCCCAAATCACTTTAAAACAACTTTTATAGTACAGAGCATGGTCGAAATGCTTTTGTAATTTTTGGCTTTTTGCCCTGGACGCCGCCGGAAAATTTTTTAATACAATTTATTAATAGATTTTTACCAAAAAATTACCATATTTTGCGAATTGGCCATTATTAAGGAAAAATAGGAGTTTTGGGGCACGCCAGTGCCGATAGACGCCGCCGGGGGAAATTTTTTTTTGCAAATTTTGGCCATTTTTAAACAGGTTTTCACTGAAAATTAGCCAATTTATACGTCAAATTTTAAAAAATTTAGGGGCATTTCATTGGTTCACCAATTGGGCCAACGCAAAACCCTAATAGGTATAATCATTTTTTATCTTTTCTACATACTTTCATTTGAATTTTCAGTTTTTCCGCCAGCGTACCTCTCTCGAAATTTAATTTTTTTACACATAAAGTTTTTGAATTAAAAAAATCATATAAAAAACTCTAAAACGCAAAAATCATAATTATCCCAAAAGTAGAAAAATTTAAAAATCTAGGCATGACTAACAATAAGGTATACCTACATTTCGCCTACCGACATTTCGCCTACCGACATTTCGCCTACCGACATTTCGCCTACTTGTCATTTCCTAATGTAAGCCAAAAACATTCATTTCACCTAATAAGCCAAAATTTGACGTTTCAGGCGAAAGTAGGTGTGCCAACAATAAGCTTCAAATAAAACTTAAAAATACTTTTAAGTAGAGTTGGTCGGGACCGGGACTGGTACTGAAAAACACGGGTACAACTGAGTACCCAGTCCCGGTTTTGACAAATTTTGACCGGGACCGGGAAATTCCCGGGTTTTTTCCCGGTTTTCCCAGCCAAAAAGTCCCGGTTTTTCAACCCGAAAATTCCCGGTCCCGGTTTTTGTCAAAATTCCCGGTCCCGACCAACCCTACTTTTAAGTAATTTTAAGGTGATTTCGACTCATTGTCAGCAAAAAATTAATCATTTGGCTTAAATTTTAGCCTTTATCGTCTTTTGAATTAGCAATTTAAAAAAGCAAAGTAATTTTTCTTTCGTCTCTCTCTCACTCTCTCCTTTTTTCTCTCTCTTTCTTTTTCTCATTCTTTCATTAGTCTTTTTTAAATCAATTTCTCTAACTCCGCTGCTCTTTTGTGTTCTATGCCGTCGTTTTGGAAAGCGACGCCTTTCACCGATGAGAAATGGACATCGTTTGGTTGGAATGAGAGGGCACAGCACCATTTTCCACTTTTTCCATTGCTTTAAAGTCAAAGAAACTTATTTTTTACGCGGTACAAAAATTTCCATTTAAATTTCACGAAAAACATAATTTAATTTATAAAAAATTTATTTTTTTTATCTAAGCGCATATTTTTCCTAGCTTCATTATGGTCAAAGGCGATTCATATTGCTCAAAAAATTAAAATTGGCAACTGAAATATTTCTTTGGTCACTATTTTTTTAAGTAATTTTTACATTTTTGAATTTTTTGTAAATATAAATCCTCTTTTAATTTACCCCAAACAAACATTTTAATTATCAATGATAGCCTAAGTGACCTTTAGTCTACAAACAATTACATTAAAAAAGTTATAAATGATTTTTGATTCAATTATTTTGTTACACAATTAAGTTTTATTTTACTGACTAATAGAGAACATTAAAGGCTCTCGAAAAGTTTGATTTGTTTTATTAAAACACCATTTTTGGTGTTTGGCCGTAATTTCAAAAAAATAATAGGCCATTTTTGAATTAAATGAAAAATTTTTTGAATTAAAGTTAGTGAATTCAAAGTTATCATAGCAGACGCAGTAGCTGTATTTAAATTACGCACCAAAAAGAGGAAAGCTAGCCTAAATCTATAATGGTCAACGGCTATATAAAAGTTTAAAATTAATTGGAATTAATTATGATATACATATTCATACTTTATCTATTGTAACTGAGAATTCAAGCAATTTTTTAAAATTTACACTGCACAATTAATAGGTTTCTAAATTAAAAAAATAAATCATTAGCATCTAAAGCAAAAAGCGTCAAATAATTTTTAGGTTTCTGTCAATAAATGAAATAAAGCCATGAGCTGCATAAAAGACTAATAAATATAATAAAATATTTTTTTCTTTAATATCTTGCAAAATATTCTTATAAAAGTATTGAAAGAATTGTTAATATTATTTGGTGAAATTTATTTAGACTATATTTATGTAAAAATAAAACGCAAATTCAAGCACCTCCGAGCAGTGCTACTTTTCACTCAAGCATTTGAAAAATGGAATTTATTAAATATACTTCCTCGAAATATTAAAATAAACTTCTATTAAATTCAATCAAATATTCCAATTTTAAAACAATTTAAGATTTTCTTAAATAATTTGAGCACAGATCCCATGACAGTTTAAATAATTAAATAAATTAATGAATATCATCATGACAATCATTTATTTATATGTACTAAAAACATACAGAAATCGCCTGTCGGATTTAATTAATGGTAAATTTTAAAAACAGGCGGATACTGTAAAAATATTAAGCTACTCGAAATTTTGTGAATTTTGCATAAATAGCAATTATGATAAATTATTGGCACGCAAAAAGTTGTCTCTCAGTTTATTATAAACTCGTAACCAAAATTAATTTCGTCAAAAGTATATTTAAATACGGCGATATATAATATTTATATATAAATTAACTAAATTTTGCTAACAAATGGACCACATAGATTTAAAAATCAAACTCGAAAAATACATTTAGGAAAAACATTCAAGAAAAGCATTTGAAAAATTTTATTGATGATTTTCAATTCCTAAAACTGAAAACGAATCAGTCAGAAAACTTATTTGAAATGTAACATTATCTCGAAAAAAATACGATCTGCTGTTGCTATACTAAATTCAATCAAAACTCGTGATACGAAAATACTTGTAAATTTTATCAAAGTGTTGAATTTGTCTAATGTTAGTACCGTGTGAGTGAAAGCTTCGGTTGCGCCAAAACTGGACAAGAATAAAAATTTCTTATTTCCAAAATATTTAAATTACTTGAATACATCGATTGAAAATTTTGCATTTTTAATTTATTTAATATTTTACAATTCAATGTCTCAGAAAAGAAAAAACTTCTAAATTTAAGAAATATTTATAAGAAAAACAGCATATTTTATTTATTCATAACAATAAATCGTCCTGGCTTACTTATCATTAAAGTAAAATCCATAATATAGCAACAATTCCTAATACAAACAAAATTATTTTGGATTGATAATTAAGCAAAAGCATTTAAATTATTTAAAAAACAGTTAAAACCAACATATGTTCTGATAACTCGAGAAAATGAAAGGTCGAGTACATGCCTCATTTTTCTACCTTAATTTTATCAAATTTATCAACAAATTTAGTTTACAGTTAAATAGCAAAGAAAAGGCTTAAAATAAATCGCACTAACACATAAACTGAATCTAAATAAATTAATTAAAAGACTGAAACAAAGTAATCCTTTTAATAAAACAAATTAAATAATAGCATTTTTTTAAAGCTATCAAGCGACTCTGTTGATTTTAATCTTCAAGGACACTCGATTAAAAAGGAATTTAAGAATGAATACCAAAAAGCAGACAAATTTAAAACAAGAAAAAATACATTAAAGAACTACATAATTGTCAAAAAACTAAAAAAATAAGAATAATAAGAATTGCTTTTATAATTGGCCTAATCAAACTCTTTGCACTAATATTATTTTAAATTGGATGTGCCGTACTGACGAGACCCACTCGTCATATTTTGCGAGTTTTTTTGCATTGTTATTTGATCGGTTGTCATTAAATTAATTCAAGGAGTTAATTCTTCTGATCAATAATAAATAGGGCTTCTTTTTTTAGGCAAATGCCTAAAATTTCTGCGCACTTAATACGTAAAGATAAGCTCGAAAAACGCATTTTCCGCTTGGTTTGGGGTGTCTACAATGACTTTTATAATGCCTAACTTTGCCTATTTTGGACTTTTTGTGCTTAATGCCTAAATGCCTATTTTTGTGCCTATTTCGACATTTTTGGCGCCTTTTTCAGGATTTTGGGAAAAACCCTTACCAAAAATGCAATAAAAATGAAAAATACACCCCCTAAGAATCAACCTGAAAAAATTTCAGAAAATACACCCCTAAGAATTGAAAAAAAAATTTCACTAAAATTCTTCGCCAAAAATTAATTATTTCTTCTTCACAAAATTTTGGTTTAAAAAATTATTTTTATCGAAAACAACTTTAAAACAATTGAAATATAAGCAAAATTATTTTTTAAATTATTTTTACTTGTTTTAATACCTAAAAAGCGTTAATAAAAAAAAATTTTTGCCTATTTTAGTGCCTATTCGAGGGTTTTTGTGCCTATTTAATGCCTATTTTGCGATTTTTTCTGCCTATTTTAGGTGCCTATTTCGCGATTTTTTGTGCCTAAAAAAAGAAGCCCTAATAATAAATAATAACAACTTAAATAAAAAAATTCATTACAGGCATTTAGTCAAAGATAGCAACACAAAAAGGGGAAATGACAAAATTAAAAAATAACAATTAAATACAGGTAAAAAAGCACAAATAAATAATTATTTATATTAAAAATTTTTTTAGCAAATGCACCAAATATAATACCGATGAACAGGACAAAAAAGGAAATAGCCGAAATAAAATGCAAATCTAACTAAAATAGTCTCCAAAATAAACACAGCAAAATAAAAATAGTTATCTTTCAATAAAATATATTAAAATGATTAAGACTAAATTTATCTGCGCAACCAACTTACAATTTGCTATGCCTATGCATGAGTTATGTCTTTACAGAAAAAAGACTGATTACTTTTTAATTGAAAATCTTTAAAAATTTAAAACATTGAAAATAAATGCGAATTATAAAAAAATGAAACAATGAAATGGAAAAACAGCAAAATAAAAAGGAATTTTTTCATAAAATGAAATAATCCAACTTCGTAAAAACAGAAAAGAATAAAAACATTTATTTAAAAAATAAAGCGAATAAAAAATAAATTATTTAAATTGTTTAATATTTATTAAAAAAACTATTATTTGTTACCAAATTTATACATTATAAATAAAAAAATACGAAATTAAAATATTTTTATGAAAATCTCAAAAAACAAAATTTAAATTGATTGTTACATTAAAAATAATTTTCTTAATGCATCAACAATACCTCTTCAATTTAAAGAATCATATTATTTTTTAAATTGTTTTTCAATAAGTTTATCTGCACTAATCAAAAAAGATAACGGGCCTAATGTGGTTGATACGCCTTTTGCGCAATAAAAAAGGACTAATTTATAAAAATTAAAAAAGCATTGATTAACCAAAAATATTACAAAGTACAGAAAATAGAACCGTGAAAGTGTCTATTTGCGGCGGATGCGATCATCTGAACACGGATATTTCGCGTTCAAAGATATAAAAGTGGAACGTATTAATTACTCAATAATAAACAATGACTTGAAATATCAAAAAAAATATATTAAATTTTTGTAAAAGCAAATTAACAAAGTATCCCATTACAAATAAATTACAAAAATAACATTTATATTGTTCAAGGTAAGTGTATTTCTTAATAGCAAAAAAGCGGTCAGCGCCAGAAAAAGTATGCTAAATTGAATTCTATTTTACATCGACATAATAAAAAATTAACTCAATTACAATAATTATGATTTCAAATAATTAAATAATATCCAAAAGAAAAATTACGCGAGAAACAAATAAGTATTTTTATGAAAGGGAAAAATTTTAAGCAAAATTCCCAACTAAACATAAGAAAATACGGATTAAGACTTTTTTAATCCACTATATTACCTAATAAATCTACCTATTTATATAAAGATAAGGAACTTCAAACTACTCAGTGTAAAGGTCAAAGAATAGTACAGAAATAATAAACTTATTTATCTTTAAGATTATAGCTAAAAGCACACCAAAAAATAACTAATTTCAAAATAAAAGATATCGCAACTGAAAAAAAAGAACTGTGGCAATATTAGAATACTTTCGAGAAAATTAGGTGTTAATTGAAGGAACAAACATATTATAATCCCAAATACACAGAAATAAAATACGTAGAATGGCTCGGTGCGTTCGATGATGAAATTAAAGTTAATGTTTTGTTTTAAAAAAGTCCATCATTTTAAAATTAAAAAAATAAAATTCTAAATTTAATTAAACGTTAACGATAAAATGATTCAACAAAATTTTAATCATTTGCTGTAATAGATAAGAAGAGATTAATGCCAAATTAACAATATTTTCTTCTCCAATTGTTTTAGGATAAATCCCAAATATACAGAAATAAAATATGTATTATGAGAACAATTTTTTTAACCCAAGAAAACAAAAAATTTGCATATTATATAAAAATAAATGCAAAATTTAATTGTTTTTATTTAAATTTTCAAGAATAAAATATTGGATTTTTGCTGAAAACTGCGAAATTTTTATTTTCAGAGATTTAATTTTAATTTTTCATGTTTTCTCTAATTACTATAAACTGAATAATGAAATTAATTTTGTCAAAACTCTATTTTTAATTCCGTTAAACAAAGGCCCTAAAAATTAAAATCGGCCAAAAATACAAATAGGAAATTCCAAAAAACACAAATTTATCACGAATGTAGCTATTTAATTAATTTATCAAACAGAAAATTTGCCCTCCAGCCTGGAACAAGTAAAAAGATTTGATAACTGTAATACAACGACTGAAAACCAATTAAAAAAATTGAAATAATTCAGAATAAATTAATATGCACCAAGCAAAATGCATTCAATAAAATTTTGCTTTATAATGATCCTTTGCAGCAAGAAAAATAATGCTTAGTTTTTAAAAATCATAGCAAATTTTTAAAATATAAAACATTGAAAATAAAAGCGAATAACAAAGTAATGAAACAATTAAATTGGAAAATGGAAAAATGAAAAAATATAAAAGAGAAATTCTAAAGTTGAAGTAATCATATTTGTTATAATTAATTTTAAAGGTAAATTTAAATGAAATTAAAATGAATAACAATGCCCAAATAAGAATGATAAATTAATTAAATTGTTTAGACATATTTTTATAAAACTATTATAAAAACAAATAATATATGACTTGTGATAAAAACGAAATAAAAATTAATAAATTAACGATAAAATTATATGATTAATTTTTGTGAAATAAAAAAGACATATTTTCAAACAAAAACAAAATAAATTATATTTAGATCATTAAAGGGATAAGAATTTTAGGTGCTAAAAACTGCAAAATTAGTTAGTTTTGAGGTTCTCAAAATGCTAAAATGGGAAAATAGTATCAAAAAGTTTCAAATTTAGGGGTGTAAAATCGTAAAATTTTATCCAAATAGCAAAAAAATTAATCCAAATCTGTATTGAGATAGGTAATTTTAAATTTAAAATTTCTTTTAAAGATAATAAAAAAAATAAAATTTGAAAAATTTTTCATTTCTTGCAAAACTTAAAAAAATATGACACTAAAAATAAAATTCAAATTACTTAAAAATAAATAAACCATAGATAAATAAACCTCCAGACAAATATTTGAAACATTATCGTCCTAAATATGAAAATACACTTTAAAATTTTAATAGGAATATATTAAAAATGATAATGCACTGCACTGTTTAACTCAAATAAACTTTTCTTCCTTAATTTTTATAAATATCAAACAAATTTTCAATAAATTAGTTTACATTAAAAAGCAAAGAAAAAGCATAAAATAAATGGCAATCTTTTGTTATGGTAATTGGCCTAAACAAATTGCACAAATATTTATTTTAAAGAAAGCGCCGTACTGACGAGACCCACTCTTCATACTTGCGATACGTTTTACATTGTTATTTGATCGTTATCATTAAATTAATTCAAATATTACACGATGGTTATCTTCTGATCAATAATAAATAATTAAAAGCGAAACTCCAAATCAAATGCTAATGATAATTTAATTTAAAATTAAAAATATTTTTTATTGATTCTAGTTTATTATAAAAAAAATTTTTCGAAAAGTAGCAATAAATTAAATATGAAATACATATTATTAATATGTTTATTTTAAAGATATCAAAAAGGGCAGAAAAAGAAAGATGAGACAAAAAACTTGAAAAAAATGAAAAATAATTATATTTAGACTGTTTCAAATTTTTGCCCCAATGGACTGGGTTAAATTCCCCTGTACCCAGTGCGATGAGGGCCTGAATTGTTTCAGGCCGAAAAATATTTACTCATAATACTAAAAAATAACCAATTTTATGTTCATTTTTAACTAAAATTTCAAAAAATACTTATTTTGAATATCAACTTAAACCATTAAAACTAAAACCAATAAATTAAAAAATTTTATAGAAGCGGACATTTTTCAAAAATAGTTTCACCAATCGAAATTAAAAAATAAAACCGAAAATCGACTGAATTTCATATTTTATTAATTTTGGATTATGCAAAGAAGTGGCGTTAAGAAGCATTAATAAGCAACATCAAATTAAGGATAAATGCTAAATCAAAAAACGTAATTTTAAAGAAAAATTATAATCATTTAAAAGAAACAAATTAATGAAAAAGCAAAAAATAAATAAAAACAATAATTCGAACATTAATCTTACTTGTATAATTATTAAGACTTAAGGGCAAAATTTGAAAGAAATCGGATTATCAATGAGGTTAAAAAATAAATAAATTTACAAAATATTTTAAAAAAACGAAATATAAAAAATATAGCAAACTAAAACATAAGAAATACATTTGTCAATATCCAAAATATAATTAAAGTAAACAATTTAATTGAGTTTAATAAAAACAATTAAATTAATGAAAAAATTTAAGAATTGAATGCTCATAACTGCATATCATGAAGTAGTTCACACGGTTAGTATCAAGAAAAATATAAAGAATTCTAACATTAGAACTCTAAAATTTCAAAATTACAAGAAATAAAGACATAAAAATAGAAAATATTATTGAAGACAATCAACTCAATAGAAAGTTTTTTTATTTGAATAATATAATTTTATAAAGCCAAAAGAATAAACGATAAAATCAAAAATTAAAATAATTTATTAGCGAATTTACTTAACTTTTTTATCAATGACAATTAAATAAAATATAATTTATTCTCGTTAAACATTTGAAAATAATCCGGTTTTTCCAAAAGTTACGAACATTTTTTCTTGTTTCTTGTTTTATGATACATAAAAGCAAAATATAATTATCTAAAAAATTTAAAATTAAATTGAGCCGAACTTTCATGGATGAATTAAGTTATCATTATATTAAGAATAATTTAATGGCTGTAAAAGGAACTTTTATACTATCAGAAAATAACAAATAAATATGAAACAAAACTGATAAAAATAATAAAATTTATTTGCTCTATTACACTAAACTAAAGAGAAGATGAATATAATTTAATAATTAAAAGGGTGTTTTGGTAATTTATCAAATATCGAAGGAAAGAAAATTAAGTGTCTCCAAAAATAAGAATAATCTAATTATCAATTCATACGTTAACCTTTGAAAAATTTGACCAATGAATATGATAATTGATGTTAATATTAATTTTATGTAGCAAATTAATTATTAAAAAATAGTTATTACGTGAAACTGAACGATTAACAAAAACCAAATGATAAATTAAATTGGTTGAATCTTAAAATTCAAATTTTCATCTGATATTCTGTGGGCTACCCGACTTTTGGGGATCCGACATTTGGGGATTTAAATAACAAAAAAAAAAAAATTAAATTTTATGTACAAAATTAGACAAACAAATTTACATCTGCTCTAGCCAGAGTTAATCCATTTCAAGGAATTACAAAATAATGTTTTTTAAGTTTCCGGATTGAGATTTGCTTTGAAAGTGAGTCATAAAAACCCTTGACGAATTTCTGTTCATGTTGGCCCTTGGGAAAGGCGTTTTAAATGAAAATTGGAAAAAGAGGTGTACTGTATATAAAAAAGCTATTGTGTTTTGGTTAGTATGGGTTCAAAATTATGCTATATCCTTGCGGTATGTCCGGAAACAAAGTTAATTTAAATATTATTAAGTTTTTTTCTTGCAATGGAATTAACTCTGGCTAAAGCAGATGTAATTTTGTCTAATTTTGTATTTTTTTTTTGTTTTTTTAAAATCCCCAAATGTCGGATTCTCTAAGTGTCGGATCTCCAAATGTCGTTCGGTCCCCAAATGTCGGGTCCCTAAAAGTCGGGTCCCCAAATGTCGGGATCCACAAAAGTCGGGTCCCCAAATGTCGGGATTCCCAAAAGTCGGGTCCCCAAATGTCGGGTCCCTAAAAGTCGGGTCCCCAAATGTCGGGATCCCCAAAAGTCGGGTCCCCAAATGTCGGGTCCACAAATGTCGGGTCCCCAAAAGTCGGGTCCCCAAATGTCGGGTCCCTAAATGTCGGGTCCACAAATGTCGGGTCCCCAAAAGTCGGGTCCCCAAATGTCGGGTCCCTAAATGTCGGGTCCACAAATGTCGGGTCCACAAATGTCGGGTCCCCAAAAGTCGGGTCCCCAAATGTCGGGTCCCTAAATGTCGGGTCCACAAATGTCGGGTCCCCAAAAGTCGGGTCCCCAAAAGTCGGGTCCCCAAATGTCGGGATCCCCAAAAATCGGGTCCCCAAATGTCGGGTCCCCAAGTTGCAAATCCCCAAAAGTCGCACCACGATTCTGTGCACCTGTTATATTTAAAAATAAAGCTAAATACAAGCAAATAAAATTTAAATATGAAGTTTAATTAATGTAAAATCTAAAACATATTCCGAAAATAAATCTCAAATGCCAAGTAAAACTTATTGGACTTACGAACGAAGGAAACTAAACATATAAATATTCATTAAAAATTAAATATCTATCTTAGTCCATACAAAAAACTTAAATATAAATAATATTATTTCAAGAAATTAATTTAATAAATCTACCTGCACCAAGCAAAAGCACATCAAGCGCTGTCTTTTTCGCGAGGAAAAACAATGATCTATTTTTAAATTTGCAAGCAAAACTTTAGAAATAAAAGTACATTAAAAATAAAATCGAATTAGAAAGAAATGGACAATATCAAAACTTGATTACGAAGATTGAAAGTGCATTTAATTTAAATTTGCTATAAAATTTTTAAATTCAATAATCAGAAAAATGAAAATATGTTAAATTCAAAAGTAATTTTACAAAAATATAACTGTATTGCAAAAAAAAAGATATTAAAGTGGAATTATTGTAAAATAAACAAAAAATGAAAATGAAGGTATAAAATCTGTAATTCAAATTAATGTGAAAAATTAAAGAGACGCGTAATTGTAAAGTCAATTATTGAGACGCGCACCTCATGTATATTTTTTATATCCACTTTATTAAATGACAATAAAATTTTCAAAAGTACAATTTTATTCGATTCATAGCATCATAATTTAGGTAAACACCAAATAAAAAATATATTAAGGCTAAAATTCAAAATTTACCAAAATAGATTGCAGTTATATAATTATCTGAGCAAATATTAATTTTAAAAGCATTTTCTAAACTTATATTTCTTATGAAGATTCAATTTAAAGTTTTATTTGAAAATTTACCGCTAATTTTTTAGAATATTGAACTTCCAAATTTTTATATTTTTATATATGTTAAAACAGGATTACATTTTTATATAAATAAATTTTTTTCCAAAATTTCTTTAAAAAGTTAAAAATTTTCGATTATTAAGGGTGTTTTTTTTATAAATTCCCAAAAAGTCGTTCCTTTGGGGAGTATCTGACCCCGATTCATTTTGAAATTCCACCATCACCTGAACACTCTCCTTTGTCAGATAAAATTCTTTTTCTACTTTAATTATCAATAAAATTATAATTATATATACATATATATATATATATATCATTAAATTAATATGAAAAACGGAAAAATTAATTAAAAGATGAGAAGCATTTTATACCTTCTTTACTTTAAATATTCATAATCACGAACAGCAAAAAGCAAACAAAAAAGGAGAAAAAATATAAAAATTTTGTTTAAGAACAACAATCCATCATCTGGAATAGATACAGTATAATAATATAATTATGTATAGGTGTTATGAGGAAAAGAAAATTAAACTTAAATAGGAAAAGCTGAATTACGTTTTCAAAAAAACAGAATTTGGATAAAAAATCAATGAAATTTATATTAATAAAATATGTCAAAATTAATTTTATAAATGCCAATAAAATCATATTTTAGTTAATTTAAAAAACATAAAAAATTCACAAACAAGTGCAGGCGTTTTCGAAGAGTTTTGCTCGCATGTAATATGCAATACATTAATATTAATATTCTGTAGTAATGATGATATATTTCTCGTATTTGATACTGATTTTTGACTCCGATGCTTTTTATAAATTATTGATTTATTTTTACATTATTATCATCACCTCAAAATCATTTGATAATGATCAAAATATTTTTTGAATATAAACCCGAAAGGAAACGGTAAGATTTACCAATATAAAAATAATTCAAAATATTATTAAAACTATATAATTAATTTACCCATTATTTTTAAAGATCTTCCTGCAGCAAAATAAAGTTAATTCAATAATAAATAAATAAATAAGTAAATTTTAATAAATTAAGTATATTTAACTTCAATGCCTTTGAATGAATAATAATGCCAAGTAAACTCCAATTATACATAATATATATTTATGAAAATACGAATATATTAATAATCTAATTAAAATTGCAATATTAATGAATATGAAAATTTATCAAAAAAATTTTTTGAGAAAATTAATAAATCAAATAAAGAATTGCAAATTATTTTAAAAATTTTAAAATAATGAAATAAACTTAAAATTTTTAAACATTTTTTATATTATTTTTTTAAAAAATCGATGCAAATTTTTGATCAAAAACTTTAACAAACCAAGACTAATTTCTATAATGTACCCATCGTCAACTCCTTAATTTTTTAAAATTGTATCCAAATCGTCAATTTCTTAAAGATTTTTTGATATATTTCCTCCTTTGAATTACAAATTCATTTCCGTTAAATCATCGCAATTTTTTTTAATTAAATATTATTTTTAAAATAAACCTTTATAAATTGTTTTATTATAAGAAATAATCATTTAAATGCGATAAAAATCAAATAATCGTAAAATATAAAAATTTTTTCAAAAAATGAAAGCAAAATTAAATAAACGAAGATTCGCAAGAAACCCAAATTATGCGTTTATCCTAAATAATTTAAAATATGAATCAAATAACCAAATATTAAAATAACCACAATTGAATTAACAAAATAAAAATTAATTGTTATTACTTAAATAAAAAAGATTTTCTTTTCAATTATAACAAACGCAAAAAATATATTAATAATTATAATTTTGAATATTACGCCTGATTTGAACCAGAAATCTAACTCTCATTCAACAAATTGGTACAGATTCTGGTAATAATCTCTTATTAGTATTGAAATTTTAAAGCAAAAAATAAAAGCTTTTCATATTCTTATTGTAAAAGAATGTAACATATGTCAACGTAATGCGCCAATGAAACATATTGATTCCTAAAATATATAAATGGCCGGAGGCAAAATAACCATTTGAAAGAGTACATGCAGATCTCGCGGGTTAAATATGTAGGACGATTTTCTTAAGTAAAAATTTAATAAACTAATTTAAAAAAGAAAAAATCACGAGAAAAAAAACGATAATTTACCTTTTTAAAACTTAAATTTAAAAAAAATAAATTTGTAATTTACAGCATATTACGATAAAAAAAAATTATAAATAAAATTTTATTACATGTATAAATGCTAATGATTACAATAAAAAATTAAAAGCAGTTCATCATCAAAATGTTAAATTGTATTTAGGGTCTGTCATTAAGAAAAAATAGAGTATAATTTTTTAATAATTAAAAAAAATATATATGCCTTTAAAATTAAATAGAAAAAATATATAAGGGAAACAATAATAATAATTAAAAAATAATATTGGCAAGGCGAAATTAAATAATTAAAAATTTTTAAATCTTTTAATGGGTGCCAGCATATGTCTGTGACTTTCACGATAACATAATGAATTTGAGGGGCTAATTAATCACTTATTAAATGATATATAATCAATTAGTACTTTGCTTTTTCAATAAAGATAAAAATCAAAATGTCTCCTGACCACGCCGACAAAAAATGAATTAAATATTTAAAATTTTATAATCAAAACAAAATTTTATTAGTTATAAGAAATAAAATACTGAAAATGTGCTACATTCTAAAAGCTAAAATTGAAGCAGTGTCTCAACATTGAAATTTTTTGGCTTTTTGGACTTTTTCTCTATTTGTATACATGAGAAAGAAAATATATTGATATCAACTATACAAATAATATAGATAATATACCTTTTTATGAATTAAAATATTGCAATTGGAAAATGTTAAATGAAAAACAAAATTAAATTAGAAGATTTTCTACAAACCTTTAACCTATTCTTCTCAATTCCTCAAAAAGTAAAAAGATAAACAAGCTTAATTTAGAAAATCTATTGAAAAACAAAATCACTATATTATGCCTAATTGGAAATTCTCAATTTTTAGCTATTTTCGATTTCCAAAATATTGTGAGAATACAGAGAATGTTCATGAAGTATGCACGGATAAAACCAAAAATAAACTAAGTTTCATTTATATTAATCCTTAAAGATGTATAATATAAAATAAACTAAAAGAAAAACTCATTAATAAACATTTTTAGGCATATTAGAGTTGTAAGTACAATGACTTTACCAAATAATTTTGACTAAATAAAATAGCTGAACATTAATTTAGTTAATAAAAAATAAAGAATATAAATCAATTATATGCAATTGTTAATTGATAGTTTTGATAAATGGAGCTGTTTCGCGATTTTATTCGATCTATGAAAAGTGGCGATATTGTAATGATAAACATTGATTACCTACAAAAATCCATTCATCAAATAAAATCTGCGCATCCGAGGCAAATACTTAAGCAACATTTTAAGGAATATTATTAGTCATTCAATTAGAGAAATATATACAAGCAAAATAAAAAAGTAAAAAAGTATAATACAATATCTTAATTAATTAAAATATTAATTATAAAGCCTGGAAATTAATAAACAACAGAAACTAAAGCATGAATATGCGCGTTAATCGCTGATTGGTATTTAAACAACGATAAGGTAAATTTGTGCCCATAAACTCCTCATTTGCTTGGAATGACAGGACTCGAAAAAAGCTTACACATGGCGCCCCAAAAGTTTTTAAGCTAAATTTAAAATAATTTTCTTTATCTTTTTAAAAAATAGATTAATGCTTTAAAAACTGCAATAAAAAATTTACCTAATTAAAAATAATTATTAATCGAAACTAATAGCAATCATTACAATTCATAAAAAATTTCAAATTTGTCAACACATAATGAAGATAAGAAATGAGAAAATATAAAAAAGTTAAATATTTAAAATACTCCATGATGAACCTTATAGAATGATTAGTCCATATCAATTAACAAACAAGAATTTTCTAACTTACTAGAATTATTAAAACCTATATATAGAAAAAATAAGAGTTTATTAAGAAAAATTGCATAATAAATTAAGAAATTTAAAAAAAACCTTCAAATCTAAGATTATTTGTGAAGACATGGATGAAATCAATTTTAATACTACTGGAGTAAGAATTTTTAAATATTCTTCAATTAACCTAAGAGAATTTATTTCAAATAACGAAGAATCAAATAATAAAATCCTAGTAAATAAACGAATAAATAAACGAAAAGTTATTAAATCAATCGCTAGAAATGGAACTTCCTAAATAAGCAGAAAATCTTCGTCAGATGGGAAAACTAAAATTGTTATACAATGCATTAGGAAAGATTAGGAGTAAAAAATTATAATCATAGAATAAAAAAAGTTCAAATAAATTTAAATTCCCATATTTTTGAAGATTAGGAGAAAAACCGTCATAGCACAAAAACAATCAATTATAAGATGATTTTTATTAAAAAAATTTATAATGTAAAAAGAATCAAATTAATAGCAATTATAACAATAATTATTGTTAAATTTAAAATCTATTACATAAAGTATTCAATGTTTAACTCTTTAAATTAAAAAATGCAAATACTTTGAGAATGAATAAATAATAATAAATGAAAATTATGAACTATTTAAATTAATAACTAGCATAAGCATTTTAAATTCAAAATATAGCATAAAAAGTCAAGCTCTTCAAGCTTATAAAATGCATGATTTAGCAATAATGTTTTTTCTAATATTAACCACTGAAATGTTTTATACTTACTTATTAAAAATTGAAAAAGCAACAAAAATCACCATATATTCGTTTATTATTGGTCTTTGAGGTAGATATGAAAAAAAAATTATCACTGGAAATTTCGATAAATTATCAAAAATCCTCAAAATAGTTAAAAAAGCTAAATTTTGGATTTTTTGTGGTATTTAATAAAAATTTCATTAGATAACACTCAAAAATGCAAAAAAAAAAAAAATAAGAAAAAGTTCTAAAAAGTCCAAAATATTTATTGAATATATATATTAAAATATTTTTTTTAATACTGAATGAATTATCTTCTAATATTATGAAAAATAAATCAACTTTCTTTAATTTACCAAAAGATAAATAAAGTGATTAAAGGATAAAAAAATTATAAAATAAGAATACTGAATTAATGATATTAAATGATTGATTAAAAAGTTAAGACTATAATTTTATGCAATATGTACAAAAAAAATCTATAAATGATAAAATCTAACCTAAATTAATTTGAAAATGGAAGTATAAGCACACTCAAAAGTAAGTGAATATTTAGTAAAAATATCCAATAAGCATAAAAAGAAAGGAATTTAAATTAATAATGAATTTAAAAAAGCAAAGTTTGCCTAAACAAGTTCACAAGCGACAAATTAGGACAAATTAGTTCGGACATTTACGCGTGATTTCAAAATAAATAAACAACAAAATTATTTTAAAACCCAATTATTAGCTAAACAATACGAAAGTTGCGAGACCTTCATACGGAGCAATAAATTGTAAAATTTGTTTACAACTAGTAAAATTTTCAATTAACATATATGATTAAATGAATGAAAGAGATATTTGAATTTTTAATTTAATTTTAAAACAAAATACATACTTGTAAAAATGAAAAGTTCAAGAAATTAACGAAATCCACTTGAGGAAAGTACATAATATATAAAAAAGATTTCCATAAAAGTTGTATGTTAAGAAGTTATAATATAAAATCGTTCGTGATTATGGTCTGAAATACGGATATACATACCAAGGTAAATGTCAAACTACAAAATTAATTAAAATACTACAGAATTGGAATTAAAAATTTAATTCTTTAGAAAATTTCTTACTTTTTGAATGTAATGCGAAGCGATGTCTTGCTTTTAATTAAATTAATTTATCAGTAAAATAAGAAATAAAGCAGTAATATCGGCTGTTCATACGCCTAATCTTAAAATCATATGAATATTTAAACTATAAATTAAATAGGGTTGCACCCCCGACCCAAAGCTTTCAATGAAGACCCGATCTTCTTTGTTCTAAACCCAACAAAGCAAGATTAAATTTAAGAAATTCATTCAGATGAATAATCTAAAAATACAATTAGATGAAAAAATATATAATACAGAAAAATTACCTTATAATAATTATATTGAATAAAATATAAGTTGTATTGTAATGATAGCTTCACACGGTTGGTATGAGGACGAGTCTTATTTAATTTTAAAAGCCTTAATTAATGATAATCATACGATAAAGTTAAAAAATTTTGAAAAAATATTGGAGCTCTTTGCAGCAAATCACTAAATAGATTAAAAATTATATGCTTAAATAACTAATATATTTTATTTCTTATTATAAAATTCCTAAATGATACCCACCATATAAAATTTCAGTAATATGTGCGTATGCTGAAACAGTGGCTGAGAAACTAAATCACATTAAGAGTTTCAAAATATATAAATTTTTTAATGTTAAAAATTTTAATGTACATAAGAAATTATGAAATTCATAACGTTTTACATGTGAAACAAATGTAGAAACGTTTTGTCTGCAAAAATTTAAATCTCTATTAAATAGAATAAAATAGATTGCAAATTAATCATCCACCTTATATGGCGATTATTATTATAATTTGAATCATTTGATAAAAAGCTGACTTACGCAAAAATAAATTGATTCAGTGGAGCCTAATCGTGCGAAGAAGACTTTAAATGGTCTAATGGCAAGTTAAATATTACTTTAATTGATCAAGGTTACAAATTTCCATTTGCTTCTAATCAATTTCATTGGATATTATCCAGTAATTCAGCATTTTTTGTGATATAAAATTTATGAAATGTTAATGCTTGCGAGATCGAGTGCATCATATTAATGTGCTTTCATTTTTAATTAACTCTAGAAATAACGCCAGTTTGTAACCATACCAAAAAGAGTTGAAAAATGGCTTACAGATTGAGAATGCCACCACCGTTTCCAGTTTTTAATTATATTTTGTATATTCAAAAAAATGTATTTCTATTTATTTAATTTTTTCTTATATTTATGGTTTTAAAATTTTTTTTTTAATTTTTTGATTTATTTTTTAACCTAACCGATAATCCAAAAATGCAAAATTAAAATTCAAACTTTACTTTAGCAATATGAATATAATTGAGTAGCGAGAGATAAATTAAAACAAACTTTTATTTAAAAAAAGAGAAAAATAATTAAATATTTTTTAAAATTTATATTGAATATCATAGATATACTTCAAATTTGGATTTGAAAAATAGGTAAAATCAACTGTTTGTGGATTTATTTATTTGAGGAAAAAATTATTGGAGTATGATAATAAATTAAATTGTTGATAGGTGGAAAAAAAGAAAACTTATTACGAGGCAGAGGCAGACCATTAAAAAGGAATGAAAAACAATGAAAAAAAATATATAATTGATAAAAAAACTAAATCGGAGTGTCAGAAAAATATTGTGTTTTAAAATGTATAAAAAGGTTTAACATCAAAAGGTGAAAGAGAAAGTGATAAAAAAGTGCATACAATCTATAGCAGTTTTTTTAATTTCTAAAATAAATGATTTGCGTGCTAAAATTGAAATATTATTTTTATTTAGGAAAAAATATAATTGCAGTGTTTTAACCAATTATAAAAAAGGATTTTTAAAATTAATTTACATAATCACAAAACAATGAGCAAAAGAGCAGAAAATTTAAAATATTTTTAACGGAAGAGTTTGTTATAATAAAAAAATAATAAATCATCACAAAATATACTAAATTTGTTAGGTAAAATTTGTCGGGAATAAATAAGTTTAATGTCTAATGGAGTTCAAATAATTGAAAGAGATGAGAGCAGCTTTTGACTTGCCATTGATATTAAGCTGGGAAGCATGAGGTCAACTTTTTATAAACATTTAAAATGTTATTTATTTATCCATAAAAAAACCTATGAATTTTTAAACTACATTCAAAAAATAATAGATAAAAAATAATATGCAATAAATTTAATATGAAAGAAAAATAAAAATAACATTTTTGAGTTTTGACTATTTTCTGAAAATGAGAAAAAAAATATTTAAACCTGAATTGAATAAACTTTTTTAAAAGTTGATTACAAATATTTGAAATTTGAAAAAACATCTCTAAAATAAAAATT
The DNA here is from genome assembly GCA_023374025.1 of Heterodera schachtii. Lineage (NCBI taxonomy): Eukaryota > Metazoa > Nematoda > Chromadorea > Rhabditida > Heteroderidae > Heterodera > Heterodera schachtii. The sequence goes on from SIJG01000011.1 coordinate 2,429,634, forward strand.
TAATCTTTCACAAAAAAGTTCAGAAAGACAAACAAAAAGTATTGATCTTCAGAAAATAAATAATTCTATAGATTTTTATTCGTTTTAATATAAGACATGTTAAATTTATTTCAATAAAATTTTAATTAGATAACTAAAAAAATTAAATAAAAATCCTTAAATATAACTAATAATTATTTAAAGATAAATATGCTAATAAAATAAAAGACATAATTAAAAATTATATATTTGTTTTAAAACAAGATTAATAACATAAACATTTTTCAAAATAAGGAATCATAATATCATATTATCTAATCATATAATAAATGTAAATTTCTATGCGACCAATAAATAAAAATTCAGTCAAGAAGAGAGGAATAAAAAAAATAATTAATTGCATTACATTAAACTAATAAAACAAACAAAATAATCTTCTTAACCTATGATGGATGACTAAAGAAAGGTAAATCCAAATATTTATTGTCATAATAAAATAAATATAAAACTCAACTTACATTAAATACGAAAGATATAATCCTAACAATCCTATCTGAAATAGTTTAATAATCTTAAATTTACATTTATTATATTAAAATTTCTATGACAGAGTTTTGAATCAATAAGAGAAAAGCTAATACTTACTTAATTTACATAAAAGAATTTGTCCGCCAATTTAAAAGCAACTCTTTTTAACCATATAAAATAAAAAGTTGCTTGATCCAAAAATAATTCAAAGGGTAAAGAATTATTTTATCCATTCAACTTTTTTTTAAAATTAACTAATATGAATAGGACTGTTAAAAAGCTATTCAACTAAATTTAATTACTCGAAAAACATTTAAGTAATATTTTAAAATGAAAATATTATTAAATTTACTTTTTTTTCGCCGATGTACAAAACCAGCAATTCAGCCCTGCAAATGCCATTGAAAATTTTTCTGATATTTACTCGTTGAATCTTTTAAATAAATAAGAAATTGGTAAATTTTATTTAAAAAATTTATAAAATTATTGGATAATATTATTTCAATAAATGATTTTTGAATAATTATAAATATTTTTCGATAAAAATTTTATGAAATTGTTCAAACTTTGATATTTAAATTTTATCAATAACTTAAAATGAAAATATTAAATAATGTATATTTACTACAGTTAATAAACAAAATAATTGAAAATTGACATAGATTTTGTCAATTCAGTAGTTAGTTTATTTAATTATGATTATGTATAGATAAAAATAAATTTATTTGAATCATAAAAATCTTTAATAATTATGTCATTTATTTTAAAACTGAAAAATGATAATTAAATATTGGAAATGAGAAAATACTTAATCTAATTTGAAGGTACAGTAAAAAATACCAATAAATGTAAAAGAAAAAAATGAATAAATTTGAAAAATGAATTATCAACGAAAAAAATTACGAAAGCGATTCATTTTTCACTGAGATTGATTCAGCTCAAGAAATGGATTAAGAAAAATATTGTTAAATTTTACCAGTTTATTTAAATATAAATTTATGCTATGTCATAAATATAAAATTGCAAAACGGAGTCAATATTAAAAATCATAAATAATATTTTTTAAACATAACACCAAAAACATAAAAATTTATAGCAAGTTAAAATTTACTATTTTGATATGTGAATAAATATTTAACTTTTTTTTCGGTTTTAACCGAAATTTATGAAATAAATCTAATAAAACGAAAAGTTAAACCTTAAAAATCGGCCTGAAAATTTACAGAAAAATGCATCTCTATAATGAAAAATTTTCAGCACCTATTTCGGTCTAATATCAGAAATTTCATAACAAAAACCCAATAAAAACGAAAAATACATCCCTAAGAATCGATCCCAAAAATTTCATTAAAAATTGAAACAAATTAAATTAAAATCGACTTATTTTAGATATAAATTAGTTGATTTATTATTAATTATATTTTTTCTAAATATTTTTGATCAAAATCTTATAATATAAATTTTTAATCATATTTTAAATTCTTATGTGTAATTTTTTCATTATAATTCTTTTATTAAATCTTCTTGCAAATAGGTGCCCGATCTCGTGAATGCAAATTCGAATTTTATTTGTATTTGGTTTTAGTTCGATTATAATTTATTTTGCTAAGGGATACATCATGTTATTTCTTTTGTGAAAAAATTAAATAATATTTAATACCTGAGTCCTCACATATCTTATACCGCGATCCATAATCGTGGAATCAATTCCTGATTATTTAAAATATTTTCATTTTTTAAGTTTAATATAAGTTAAAATATTTTATAAATACGTGTGATAAAAAAATTATTTCTTTTTTTACTTTTTAAAGAGATTTTTGATTTGATAATTTATTTCATTCATTGGTCAGCGCCACAAAAATATTTTGAACTAATGAACATTTAATCATTTATTTATAATGCCCAATATGTAAATTTTTTTCTCTTTTTAGCATTTATATATTTTTTTGTCTTAATCTTTTATGAATTAAATTAGATAATTCCAAATAATTTTCTTTTTATTTTAAGGAGTCTATCATAAGGATTTAATAATTTTCTGAATTCAAAGATGAAATAATATTATAAATTCTTTTTTGGGTAAAAAAATTTGATTATATTTGATAATATTTATTTTTAATTTATTTTTAATTTTATTAAGTAATTAAACTTATTGTTGTTCCTAATTGTCCCTCTTTTGAGCACGTTTCATTTTAATTTCTAGGATTTAACATTATTTTTTTCATCTATGTATAAAAATAAAATATTTTTATCTGCATTTTAAAGACTTTTGATTTGACAAATCGAACCTTTAATAAGATTAATATTGTTGCATAATCATAGGATTAATATTTTTAAATTATTCTTAATATTATGGCTAATGTTAAATTGCGAAAGAGCAAAGATTATGAAGATTAATGATCTTATACAATCTTGCCTCTCTTCCAATCCAAATTCTTCAATATCGCGTAGACCTGTTATAGAGGAGCTGTTATTATTAATTTTTTGAAATTTCTTGACAATTTTAAATATTCACATGGATTTTATCATATATAAAATTTTATTACTTATTATAAATCGTATTATACTTATAGATAATAAAATTTTATATTTTGATATTTCTCGATAGCTCTATGCATTAATTCGGTAGAAAGTTTTATACAAAATTATTTTTAGTTCCGATTTTTTTAAGTAAATGACAGTTCAACAAACTTTTATGATTTTCTGTAATTCTATTTATCCAATTTACTTTAAAAATAATGATGCTAGAAGTTGCAATAGTCTCATAAGTTTTCTTGTTTGAAATGAAGTCAGTTGACTGATTAAAACTATAATGATTATTATTAAGTTAAAGATTCAATAATTAATAAATAAAGATTTATATTTTATTAGAAATTTTTATATAAATTTTGTTTATTTTTTAAATATAAGCGAATAAGATATTTTTTAGTTTAAAATAGGTAATTAAAATGGGTTTGAGATAAAAAAATTTAAATTATACTTGTATTTAATTAGTCGCTTTTATAAAGTGCTTTGCATGAAGAAAAACATTCTTCTTTGTTGTCGAATGTTGCATATTATATTTAAATTTTATATTTCAAATAAATTGTAACAATTTTCAAATTGGCATAGAAAGCTTTATCAATTTTACAAAAAAGAAATCTGTAAATATTAGGAGGATGAATGCCATATTTTTAATCCAGATAAAAGCTCGTTGATTTAAAAAAAGATTTTTTTCATTGACAAATTGATGTAAAAATCAATTGTGCATTTTTTCATTCAGGTTCATTTTACTTATGATTTTACCAAGTTTTTTTCCATTAAAAACTCAATCATTTTTTGTTTATTCTTCATGGAAATAAAATATTTAGTAATTAAGCGTTACTAAAAATAAAAAATCGATTATTTATCAATCACTTCTTTAACTATTTTATTCATTATTTATTTATCGTTTGATTAATTTGCGTTCATAAAATGCAAATTCTAATTACCTATGCTTTAATTTTCTATTAAAATAATTAAACCGAAATAAATTGCAATCTTTTTTTCCTTCGCGTCGTTTTCTATTGATTTTCATTTAAGTTAATGAAAAGATGGAAGATATTTTAAAAATTTATGAATTTCCAATTTTTTTCGAAATAATTTATAATAAATTTCATGTTTAAAAAACATTTTTCATTGCAAATTTCGCCCAAGTTTTATGAAGATTTTCCCGGTGCCCCTTACTCATTTCTGAAATTTTATGCAAAGCAAAAATTTCTTTTAAATTTAATTTTTATGCTTGAAATTTATATTGAAAAATCTGTTAACAAATCCCAACAAATTTTCAAAATTTCCCTCGGAGCGACGAGTTATGACTTGTTTAAATTGACACAATTTTGGTTCTTATTTCTTAAACATATTCATTATTTTGATTTTGTGTCAATACCTTATCTAAGTTTGCCGCCAAATTCTGTCATTTTTGGGACAAAAACTTGTGTGAAATGGAAGAGATATTTTTGATCAAACAAATTGTAAAAATAACTGATTTGAAGCAAAGAATCAAATATTATGCTTTAAATGAAACTATGAAATTTTTGATAAATGAAAATAATTGACCTTTTTCAAAAAATATAAATTTAAATTAACTAAGTTTGGAAATAATTTCATAAACCATAAAGGTTATAAAATTTATTTGATACATTGTGGATAATGTAATAAAATATTAAAATTTATAAAACATTTTTGTTTCAAAATTATGACAAAAAGTGATAGAAATTTTTTTTTTTTTGAGTTTCTCTATCAATAACTTTTTGAATCTAATGAATAAAATTTTAAATGCAAAGCACATTAGTATCATAGCATCTCAACTACTTTTCTGAGAATAAGAAATTAAAATACTTCATCAATTATTTAAAACTTACTGAGAACATAAAGGATGAGAAATTGAATTAAATTTCTAACAGAGCGAAAAAAAATTCAAAAAATTTTAAAAAAATGCAAGCTTATTTATGATAATATATTGAAAACACTAGATTATGGCAGAATGGAAGTTCTCAATTTTCAGAAACTTTTGATTTCAAACTAATGTCGAGAATACAGAGATGTTCAAAAAGTATGAACGGATAAAGCCAAAAATAAACTAAAAAATTGACATTAATCCTTCAAATATATATACATATATAACACTAAAGAGAAAATTATTAATAAAATTCGGTGAACAAATTCAGTCGGGTCTTAGAGACGCCGAATCGGTGCTTGAATGTCCGGAACTTATGCTGGAAATTATCCAAAATTCAAATAAAATTTAAACTTAGTTTAATAGAACGAAATTATAAAAAAAAAAATTCGATTTCCAGTTATTTTTGAATCATATGCATTTATATTTATATTCTATAATTTTATAATGAAAAACTAACATAAATTATTTTCTAATTAGAAAATAAAAGCATATTTATCTAAACCTAAAAGTTATACCTGAAATTCCTATTTTAATTTAATACATAATAATTATAATTGATATGTTTCTTAACCTTTTTGAAAATATTTAATTTAAAGGAAATAACTTCAAAAGTACGATAATAATATTTAATCCAAAATGGAGAAAAACAAATTCAACAATATTGCTAAATTCATTTTAAAATTATAAATAGATTATTTTTCTACAGCAATACCCAAAGCGAAACATTGTTATTACCTTTCTTAGTTCCCATAATTTAATGGACCAAGGTCCAGACAAAATTTGGCTATCGTCGAGTTAATAAAAAGAATATTTTTCGAACCCGAAAAAGACATTATCACCTAATCGACTATAATTTTTTCATAAGTATGCTTCTTAAATAAAAAGTATATACTAAAAATTAATTAAATAGCAATCCTTTTAAAATATACCTGTAATTTCCTATTTTAATTCAATACATAAATAATTATAATTGTATTGTGTTTTGATGCACACGCATTGTATACAGTACAGAGAAAGGCTTTTCTTTGCCAGGATAAATTTGAAGTAAATATAAGTCATAATTTCATCAAAAATCATATGCAGATCAAGTGATTGATTACTTTTTGTGAACCGAAACCACGAAAAGATTCTGTAACGAAAAATAATTTAACAAAATGAACTTTTCAAAAATAAATAAACTGAAATTACTAATTATTTTTAATAAATTATTGCTCAATTGATGGCGAGAAATAAGTTCATGCAGTCAGACTAGAAAGCGAAAAAATTAAAAAGTTTTAAATATAACTTAAAAATTCGAAAAATATACGAGAAATGATAATTTAAAAACTATCGTCAATTTGTATAATTGTGAAGAGCTTACATTTGATTAAATTAAATCTATTAAAAAGACCAAAAAAGTAACAAAATTAATAAATGGAATAAATATCTAAAAATATAAAGAGAGAGATTTAACTAGTTTTAAATAAATTTTTCATTTATTTTTAATTATATTATGTTAATTTAATAAACACTTTAGCCTAAAATGTAACATTTGTAATTAAATTCCAAAATTTTATGAAATTGGGGATTTCTATAATTTCTGAGTGATTTCATTCTTGGATAACTCAAAAATTGTTATAAATTGATATCATTCCAACCAAATTTCGTTTCAAGAAACTAAGTTCTTATTATAAAAAAAATAATTAAAATTGAAATATTACAAATAGCAATAAAACAAATTTGGGTAATTTTTTACTATATATTTATAAAATATTTACAAAAAAAATACAATTTTTTCTATTATATTATATTATGTTGTTTAAATAATCATTTAATACTTATTACTCAGCTATATGCCAAATGATAAAATAGTTAAATTTAATAATTATGAAATATTAGAAGAAATATATATACATTATTTTTGGTCATAATTTTGCCTCAATTCGGACAATGCATTAAGCAGGGAACAAACATTTTTTCATTTATAAATGCGCATTTCTTTAAATATTTGGGGTAACTTTTTAAATTAAATTTTCATTTTTTTCGCATAATTATTATAATAAAAATAAATCTGTGGGATTTTTCACGTGATAATCGTATCACAAATTACGATTAACAACAAATTGTTATTAATTTCAGAAACTTATAAATTTTTAATTTAGAAAAATGTTGTATTTTATTGTATTGTTGTTTATTTTGAGGAACAATTTGGGAGTTTTTTTTCTTGATATAATCTTGCAAAATTTTCGCATCAAATGATGGTCAAAAAACCTTTGTTTGCAAATTTTAACAACGATTTTTTTTGTGGTTTATTGAGAATAATTAATAATTTAGTTTTGGATAGATATTTTCATTAGGTCAGTCGTCACATTTGCAGAAGTTGAATTAATTTTTCTTTTTAATGTATCTTCTTGCTCTGGTGGTCCGGTTCTTTCTTTCACAATTTCAGTCTTAAATTCTCCTTTTCATATAAAAAGTAAAAATTTCGAAGAAAATCGCTTCGGGTACTCTTTGTTAAGTCAACTTCATCTCTGATCCACTATTTTTAAAATCTAATTATTTATATTCAAATGAAAAAAAATTTCCATTTCATTATGTTAATTGATCCGCTGATTTATTGTTTTTTTACATTTATATTTTAATTACCTACATCTTTTATTTGCTTCGTCGTCAATTTTTCTTTCCTACCTGGCGTGTTGGCAAATAATTTAGCATATTTCTTGCTACATTTAATTTCATTTTTTAAATATTTCTTAATTTAATGCATTATTTAATCTCTTTTCGTTCTCTCACCTTTTTCTCTTTCTCTCTCATTTCCACCTCTCTAATGTTCTCTCTCTTCTTCTTTTTTTCTCTCTCTCTCTGCTTTCTCTCTCTCTCTTTCTCTTTCCCTTTGCTCTTTCTCTCCCTTCGTTCTCTCTCTCACTTTCTCCTATTTCTTTCTCTCTCTTCCTTAACCCTCTCTCCATTCGCTCTCTCTTTCTACTGCTCTCTCTTTTTATCTTTCTGCTTTCTCTCTCTCTTCGCTTTGTCTGACCTCTCTCTTCTCTCTGTCTCTCTTTCCTTCTCTTTTCCTTCTCTCTCTCTCTCTCTCTCTCTCACGTCCTCTCATCTCTGTCTCTCTCTCACGGTTCTCTAATTTCTTCTCAGAATCTCTTCATTCTTCCCCTCTCTTGCTTCTTTTTTCATCTCTCTATAGTTTTCCTCTTCTTCTCATTTCTACACACCCATCATAAACATAAACAAACTTGCACGCATTAATCCTGCGTGACAACCGCACTCGTTACCCATTCTAACCCTCCAACCCGCGCCGACAGAGAAACAAACACTGCACTCTCTTTACCACCCAACCTTTCTCTATTACGCTTCAATTATATTTTTTAATTTTCTGTTTCTCTCCTCTATGAAAACAAAACACCATTTTAGGCGCTAATTCAAAAGGGCAAAAAGTGGGCGGAGCTTCGCCTCACTTAATATATAGTAAGGGATTCTCTATAGACGATTCATATGCCAGGCCCCTTATTAAAGCCAACAAAATTGGAGTTTCTACGAATTTAAAATTTTTCTTTTAGCATTAATGAATGAAAGTTTTTACAATCTAACATTGTGAATTGCTGATTATTTTGATTAATATTTTTAATTTATTTTTGGAATGTAAATTATTTTAGCTATCTTTATCATGGTTCTTTAATTTTTTAAACGTTGTTGTTTTAATTATTACTTTTTTAGTTTATTTCTGTTTTCAAGAGGTCATCTCGTGCGCAGAAGAGAGTAATGCAGCTGTGTTGTGAGTTCGTAATGCAGACGTTTATATAAGTTTCATAATATTAAAAAATGTATATAATTACTTTGATTGTCCTTGAATTGTGCTCAAACATTTAATTTTAAGTTTTATTTATTTTTTGTTTTTCTTATTATTTTAATAGAAAAGAAATTATAATAAATAGTTTATAAAATAAAAGTAATTTCAAAAAAAATGATTTTTTAATTCACTTAATCATATAATTTCATGTTTTTCTTATCTGCTGCTGTAATATTGGAAAAAATTTATATGTAATTATATAGATTTAAAATTTTAAATTACATTACCATGATAAACTTATATATGCATAAATATTCAATTCAATTAAAGTTATTTTTCTGTTTAATAATTTTGATTATATTTTCAAAATAATCTCATGAGTTTCGTATTCTTCAATGGGAGAACTTTGATTCAAATTCTGATACTGTTGCTGTATAAAATGGATGCTTAGAATTAGTTAAAATTTCTAAATGTAAAAATTAGTTTTATTTTTTTATTAATCAGAATTTTTTTTTTATATTTATATGGCGCCCTGAAAATGCGTCAGTGGAAAAAGCGTCAGTAGAAAATGCCTTAATGAAATTTTTCTTGTCGTAAAAATAAGTTCCTTTGGTTTTCAAGGGCACTGGCTACGATTCCGGCATTTATTACTGCCAATTCCGAACCCCTGACTTGAATTCGAACAAAAAGTCGAAAAGTCTAAATTTTCGAATTTAACTTTTTGGTTCTAAAACATCATAAATGATCTCTTATTGAAGGATTGATGGCTTTAAGTTTGTTTCCGTGTATTTAACCGATTAAAAAACCCTAATTTCGAAATTTTACTTTCGACTTTTTGTTCGAATTCGGATCCAGGGTTCGGAATTCAGAAACGATGTTCTTATAGATTTTACTTCTATATTACAATAAAATACTATAGAATTTTATTTTAAAATATTTGTATCACTGACGCATTTTCTTCTGACGCATTTTTTACTGACGCATTTTCTACTGACGCATTTTCCGATCACGATTTATGTAGTATGTCCTACAGACTAATTCATTTTTTCCTAATTGTTCTTCTTTTGAGCACGTTTCATTTTAATTTCTAGGATTTAAAATTATTTTTTTCATCTATGTATAAAAATAAAATATTTTTATCTGCATTTTAAAGATTTTTGATTTGAGAAATCGAACCTTTAATAAGATTAATATTGTTGCATAATCATAGGATTAATATTTTTAAATTATTATTAATATTATGGCTAATGTTAAATTGCGAAAAGAGCAAAGATTATGAAGATTAATGATCTTATACAATCTTGCCTCTCTTCCAATAATTCTTCGATATCGTAGACCTTTTATAGAGGAGCTGTTATTATTAATTTTTTGAAATTTCTTGACAATTTTAAATATTCATATGGATTTAAATATTGTTTTTTAAATCGTATATTTTTTTCAAGCTGCTTTAATTATATTTTTCTGTTTTTTTAATTATTTTTTTGATACTTATTTAAGAAGCCGAACGATTTACTTTTTAAGCTTTTTACATTTTTTACAAGAATCCTTTTATGCATTTTATCATATATAAAATTTTATTATTTTTTGTAAATCATTATTATCTTCAAATTAATAAAATATTATTTTTTAATTATTTTCTCATCATTAAATTTGCGTGTTTTTGGTAGTTAATAACATAAATTTATAAGTACATTGTAATTTTTTGCTTCTTTTTACGTCCCACGTTAATATCAAAAATTATTAAATTTTAATTAATTACTTCTTTCTTTTGTAACTTCTTTAAATAAAATTATACCCTAGAAATAACAATTATCGAACAAATCTTCGAGAGCACAAAATTATTATTATTATTTATTCATATAAAGGATTATATTAATTTTTCTTTCGTTATGAAATGTTTTTAATTTGTTTATTTAAATTTATTTATTAATAAATGTTCATTAGTTTAACATCTATTACAAAAAGTAAGCTTAAAATTAAAAAATATAGCTTTTTCTTTAATTGATGTACAAAATGTCTTAATTATTTTGTTTTTACTTTAAGGCATTAATTAATTATTTTTTGGAATATTGAGCTGTTCGCAAAACATTAAATTCAGGTCCAGTCTATGCTTTTTAAAATATCAAACTCTAATTTTATGTATAAAAATATTAATAATTCTAATTTATAACAATTATGTTTTATAATAAATGAAGTTCGTATCATTCGGATCCTTCAAAAAAAATTATTTTCTTTTACACTTCTTGACGGGTGATTTACGAGAAGGAAATTTTTCATTGTTTTTCCCTAGTTAATTATATTGAAAATTATAATTATTCATTTTTTGATGCTGTTATTCATTAAATTAGATAGTTTATCATATATATGTTATACAGTTATTTATTTGGCCAAAAATTAAGTAAAATAAATAAAAATTTTGAAAATTTTCTTAAAACAGAATTAAAATTTTACCTTGGCGATATCTACAAAAAGCTCTAATTTTCTTCAAAAAATAGAAGGTATTACTTGAAAAATTAAAAAAAATTTGAATAAAACATATTCAGAACTCTAATAAAACAAATCTTAAACTAAATTGCAAAAAAAAATTTAAAAAATTGAAAAAAAAGGTTAAAAAACAAAAAAACAATACAAATAATAAAAAACAATTAAAATTATTGAATCAATTAAACCGATAAACAAAACTAAAAATACTAATATTAAATTAAAACCTTATATTTTGCAAATAAAAATTTTCATTAAAATAAAAACTTTTAAAAAATAATAACCTTTAATAGGAAAAGTTAGTTTGTAAAACTAAAAAAATATTTAAATTTTTTCCCACTGAATTAAAAACAAAAATTTTAATAATAAAATAAAATTCATTAAAAAATAAAAAAAATTCCTCTGTCTTCTTTTTTTAATTAATTATCTGCTAATTTTTGTTGAAAAGGATTGATACCGTTTTCCAAATTAAAAAATTAATCTTTTATTAAATATGAAGAGGATTTGTTTTATCTTTCATTTTATTATTTTTAAACGCAAATTATGTTAATGGTCTATTGAAAATTCTACTAATTTATTCATGTTTTTAATATTAATTAAAATATATTCGATTATCCATTTTTTTTCTAGTGACCAGGACATCTAATTCTTTTTTCTCGGTCGAATGAAGATGCTCAAGCTCTTGGCAAAAATTTTTTATCAACGGATATTTATTTTAATTTTAAAATTAATTTTTCAATTATATAACAAAATTAACTGTTTCGTCGGTGGCATTGTTAGCGCTTTTTTAAGTTTGTCATTTTTATATAATCATGGATTAGCCATGGTTCTGTAATGACAATGAACATTGGGTTTTATGAACTACATTATGTTTTACTTATTCAAATACATATTGAAGAATTAATTTTTTTTACTTAATTTAAACTTATTAAAAAAAAAGAATAATATATAATTGTTGGTCATAGATTATATATTTAAATAAATAATGAAAGAAAATTTATTAACCTAGTTATTCAGTATCATTGAAATTTTTTTAAAACCTATGATACCACAAAAAGAATTTTGTAACCGTATTATATTATGTTTGTGTATCAGTTTACTTAATAATTTGATCTAGGTGAATATTATATATTTTAGTAAAAAAGAAATTAATTTAACTAGGCGAAACTTTTTATCCTTTTACGTATAAATTGGTTTAACTTAAAATTATTATTTTCGATTTATTTAGGTTTATCTTTTTGCTTTGAACTTAATTTTGCAAATTTTTATTTTTTAATTTGAATTTTTTAAATTAGTCTTTTTAGCGTAATCTTTGACAAATTTGATATAATATATGCAATGTAAAATTTTTCTCGGCTATTCCCAATTTTATCAAAGAACACTTTTCGGGCTTTGTTCTTTATCTATTGTCTCTATTTTTGATACAATTTTTTATCCAAAATTTTTTATAGACAAATATAAATAAAAATAATTAAATTTCCAATAATTTTTATTTCAACCGGTTTAAATCTATATTTACTTGATTATTTTAACTTTCATTTGGCTTTTATTTTAACAGACTGCTTCACAGACTGCTTCAAATGACCCAGTTTTCCATTTCATAAATTCTCAGGATTTCCTCATTATTAAATTCAATTTTGAATTAAATGGAAAACCGTGGTATCATGCTTTTCATTAAAAAATCAGTAAGGTTTAATTTCTGTATATTAATTTTTATGCGGTTTTTTTTTACTTTTTGTTTAATCATTAAATTCATTCATTAAATTTATAAGAGAAAATTACGCATTTAAAAGTTGATTTTAATAAGAAGATGATGATTATGTTCAATCTTTATTTTAAATTGTATTTAATATAAAATTAAATTTTTTCGCTTATAATTGCTTGTTTTTGTGTGTAAAGCGTTATGAATTCAATGATTTATTTAGCTTTTAATGGATAAATTATTGCATTTAAATTTATTGATACGAATTGTCTTCTTTAATCCTTTAATATGTATTTCAAAAAATGGTATTTACTTAATTAAATTTGAAAACACTAATTTTTTTTCTTACATTTTGGGTATTAAATAATTTTAATCTCAATAAACGGGTTATGTCTTTTCCATTTAATTGCAGACTGATTTTTAAATGATATTCAAACTGAATAATATAAACTTCTCAAATTGTGATTCTGAGCCTATGCTTCAGCATGCGCACATAATTAATACTCAAATTTATATGTTAAGTATTCATTTTTTAGATAAAATTTTAATTTAATCATTTTAGTTTAATTCCTTTGTATTTCATTACATTCAATAAACATTCATTATTCATCAAATATATAAAAAGCAAATATTCAATATGATAATTTAGTTATTTTTAATTATTTTGATAAATATGGAAATAGACTTTGCCTTAAAGTAATTAAACGCTCTTGCTAAATTAATATCAAATAAATTGCTAATTCTGAAGAAATAAAGAAAAGATTAATTTTATTTTTTTAATATTATTCAATAAATTTTATCGCATTCCGATGGCGTTTCGACTTACTTAACAGACTTCGTTCAAAGATGATAAAATTTAGCAACATGTTTGAATATAATAAAAATTAAGAATTCTGGTTAGGTATAAGTTCGTTTTTCTTTCAAGTAATTTTTGGGATTTATTTGTTTAGATATTTTATTTTTTAGATATTTTATTTTCAAATGGTGTATTATTATTTATAAATTATCTTCTTAAATGTTGAATGATTTTTATTGCTATGACTAATTGGAAAAATAAAGTGAATTCTTATCAGGGGTGTGCGAAATTTCGTGTCGTTTTCGTGTCGTCCCTTTTTTTCGTCACTTTTTGAGTTTCGTTTTCGTGTTTTCGTTTTCGCGTTTTAAAATTTGAATTTTCGTTTCGTTTTCGTTTTCGTCAGACGGAATTTGGACGAAAAATACAAAAAAATTTACACCCTTAAGAATGACCATTTTGGGAAAAAAACAAGCAATCTCGTGGAAGTTTGCTACAGATTATCATATTTTTCTTTACAAAATTCATTGAAAATTCCAAAATTCTTCCCGGCGGCGCCTGTCGGCACCGCCGACCCCCAAAATTCTCCTAAAATTTTCAATATTTTTTTAAATGTAGGTTTTTTGCCGGCAAATTCTCATTTTCACGCATGAAATTCTTTTAAAAAGACGGAAATTCCTGAAAAATTTGGCTTATTTCTAACAAAATTCAATAGAAATTCTTAATATTTTCTCTCGGCGGCGCCTATCGGCACCGCCGGACACTCTCCCCTCGCCCATTCACCAAATTTTTTTGGAAAAATACGCCACAAAAAATGTTAAAAATCTGATTTTTTGATTCCGGAATACACTGAAATTTATGATTTGCTTATGTCCTCCCCAAAATTGCTAAAACCGATAATGGGAGACTAAAAATATAATATTTAATACATTCTGATCGAATAAATTGTAAAAATAATAGATTTGAAGCAATTTTTTCAAACGTTCTTATTTTTGAGCCTAAAATCTTATTTCTTGGCCTTGGTGTTCTTATTTTGTTTTGGATTAAATTAGTTCAAAAAAAATTTTGTGTTTTTCGTGTCGTTTCGTACAAAAACGGCTATTTTCCTGGTAGCAGTTTCTTTTGTGTGATGTGATAAATGCGGACTCTTCCCCTTGTGCCTATGTGGTATTGGAGGATAAAGAGAGTGATTTCGCCCAAAACATCTTTTACTCCATGGTGAGCCGAAGTTACAAAAGTATCAATGTGGGGGAAGTTACAAAAAGTATCAATGATTGAAATATTTAAATTTAATTATTATTTAAATTTAATTTGCTAAATAATACATCATAACTTAGCTTAAACTAGTCAAATTAATTAAACTTAGTATTTAGCGACAGCTTCAAGTATCCTCTACTACTTATGTAATTTTTAAAAAATTAGTAAAAAACTTACAAAAAGTTGTAACCAAAAAAGCTCAAAAAATTTAGACTCAACAATTTTGGCCCTAACTTTTTTGAAATTCAATAAAATTTTTCGAAATTTAGCAGATTAATAGAATAATCTTTAGGCGATATAATTATATAAACAAACTTAATATTGGTTGTTTAAGAAAAAAAGTACAGAAAGAATTAACAGGGTCATATTTTTATGGTCATCCATAAAATGTAAGTTCGTTTAAATGCATGAAAATTGTTCAAATATTTAATTAATCACATTGAACTTGATATGAAAAATAGCCTAAAGATTTCTCTATCATTCAGTTAAATTTCGAAAAATACTTGAAACTGTCGCTAAATACTAAGTTTAATTAATTTGACTAGTTTAAGCTACGTTTGATGTATTATTTAGCAAATTAAATTTAAATAATAATTAAATTTAAATATTTCAATCATTGATACTTTTTGTAACTTCGCCCACATTGATACTTTTGTAACTTCGCCCACATTGATACGTGCGTTTATTAACTATTTAGGAATTTTGAATTTGCCTCAGAGCCTGTTTATAAAATATAACAAATTATATAGTTTATATTCAAGTAGGACTATAAATTTTTTTGTAGATATTAATTAATGATTTTAAACATTTTATATAAAATATTGAAATCTTTTTGGTATTTTAAATCTTAAATGGAATATCAAATTGATAATATTTTGTGCTTTATGAATGGGTTTTTTAATTTTAAATCATTTTTCACTTTAAGTAAAACTTCTCTTGCGATTTCAGTTCATAGCTGATTAGACTTATGCTTTATTGCATTGAAAACACCCAATCGATTTTTAACATATAAAAAAATAAATAATATATTTATAATTGTTTAAATTGAAGAAGGTTCAAAAATATTATTGTTCTTCCTATTGTTTCTTCTGAATACATTTGGTTTCACCAATTTTATTTACAGAAAATTTTCTTTTTTCTCATATGTAAAACCGTAATGTAAACAAGCATTTTAATAAAAATGCGGAAAAAAGACAAACAAGATTACAAAAATTATTATAAGTACATTTTAAGAAATAATCTTAATTTAATTTCATTAATATTGTTAATTTTTAGATTTTTATTAATATGTAACCATTTGTTTGTTTAAAAATTCTTAATTCTCAGCTTCAAACATTTTTATACTAACTTCTCTTTTTTGAAATGCGACTAATATTTTATGAATTGTAATATTTCTATTATCTTCAATTAAAAATTTATTATTTCCTTACTAATATTTATGGTGATTTTTAGTCCTATTCTCTTTCAATTTTATAATATTTAGTTTCAAATTAGTTTAAACTATTATATTTTTAAAAGGCCCAATGGTGATGTCACTCCTTAGTACGTATTTTTGGTACTGCCTGATTTACTCTAGCACCTTTTTTCGTGCCTGATCATCACCTCCTAGATTTTATTTCCGTGATTCTTATAAAATCTAAATTTTATAAATAATTTTGGGGCGCCGTGTGCATTCTTTTTGTGAGCCCTTTCAATTCCAATCAATGAGGAGTTTATGAGCATAATTTTGCCTTAGTCGTAGTTGTTTTTTAATTTTTAGTCTTCGTAATTAATATTTTTATTTATTTGGCTATTGCTTATACTTTTTTGTTTTTGCTTATCAATCTTTTTAAGTATAGTTCATTATAATTTATTTTTCCACTCATGGCCAGATCGTTGCTACAGAAGCTTAAAGGATATTAAATAACTAAAAGTTTTTTTAATACAAATTATTGAATAAATATATAAAATGAATTTACTTCATATTTCGTGGTTTATCTGTAGTTGTTCCACAAAGGCAGTAAGATTTAGATCTCGATGAAGAAAATACCTAAGAGTTTATAAACTTCATTTATTCACTCACACTTGTAATTAACTTTTCCTTGAATATATTATTGAATTTTACGAGCATTATACATCACGAGATTTTAAATCAACATACTTTTTTTAATATTTCTTGTAAATTCCTTGCGCATTTTCCACTTACTCTTAGATTTCATAGATATTATTGTATACCTTGATTAATTTATTTGTATATATGGTGAGCCCCTTTCATAAAGAAAAATGCAATTAACTCATTAATTTTTTCTTTTTGAATTGTTTTAGCTTTGATTTTTTATTTAGATTTAATTTAAAAGTAATAAAATCGATTAATTATCTATATTTTTTTAGAAAATTTAATGTTCCTTTATCACAAGACAAATTGGACACCTACCAACTCTATGAAACCATCTTTACACTTATAAAATGTAAAATATTAATTTTTTATTATAATATATACAGGGCTGCAAAAAATATGCACAAAAAGTGGCCAAAATATACGCATAAATATGCAAATAAAGTCGCGAAATATGCACTAAATATGCACAAAAATCGCAAAATATGCACCAAATATGCACAAAAAAACTTGAAAATTAGGGGTGCAAATTAACTTTAAAAAATTTTTTTCATTAGTACGCTTGACAATGGGCTACAGTTCTTTTATAAAATTCTCTTAGCAAATATTGACATTTTTAAATCAAAAATTTTGTCATGAAAAAAAAAATTTGGGGGAAGAAGTTTTGAGAAAATTTTCCAATTCTTAGTGGTGTGTTTTTTAAAAATTTTCGGTCGATTCTTAGGGGTATATTTTTCTGAATTTTTAGGGCCGATTCTTAGGGGTGTATTTTCCGTTTTTATTGCATTTTTGTTAACAAATTTCCAGAAAATGGCAAAATATGCATAAAAATGCAGAAAAACCCAAAATATGCAAAATATGCATAAAGGCCCAAAATATGCAAAAATATGCAAATAAAAGTCCCGATTTTTATAAGCAAACACAAAAAAGAAAGTGTTTTTCCTACTATTTAGAGCATAGAGAAGCCAGGAAAAAAATATGCTTTTGCATATTTTTTGCAGCCCTGAATATATATTTATTTATATTTAAATTAATTTTCGAATAATTCTTTATAACCTTAATTACTGATGGAAATTATATATTTTTATTAATTAATATTGATAAAATTATAGTTTTTCTCCAGTATATTTTTCCAGATGGAATATGTTTTAATCAAAATAAAAAAATTTTCAATTTGGGTATTAATATATTTTTTTGTTTTTAAATATTTAAATTATTCGCAAGAATTCTATTTTTTATGTTTCATCATGAGAATCAAACAATTTTAATTACATTATTTTAATTATATAACTTGTTAATATTTCTTCCTAAAAATTCTTGGTTATTTCAACTAATTGAATATTTCATACAAGTTGGGTTAAAAGAAAATGTTAAGAAAAATTAATTCCCTTTCTTCTTTCTTATATATGTAATCGTTTCTGTCATTTACTTTTATTAAATTGAAACATCGTATTAATTTCGTTATTTTGATTTATTTTTAAGTAATTTTATATTTTGTGAGCAATTTCATAAATTTCTCCATTTTCTGAGACAATTATTTATTACGATTATAAATATAATTTTAGAATCATTGGGGTTTCTTGACTTGCTCTTGTCACTATTAGTGTAGTTTGTAGAGACTATTATTTTTAATTTTACAAAATTTTCGTCGTTGTGAAGTCGGATGTGCAAAAAAAGGTAAATAAAAGTGCAGTCACGGCCGTGTAATGTTTTAAAATGTTTCGTTAAAGATATGTTTTTAAATTAAATTCATCTAATTTAAAAAAATTTGTTTGAGTTTTAAGTTTTGAATTAAAATATAAAAGATTAACGCTTCTTTTGTTTTTTATTATGGTCTTATCTTTTCAAATAATAAAAGTTTACTATTTTTTTATTTAATGCATTCGATTTGCTAAAATACTTTATTTTTATTATAATAAGGAATATAATTTCTATTAAAATAGTTTTGTTGAATTTATTTTATAATGTTTATTTTTTTATTTTGATGAGAGAATATTGATATTTATTAAACAAACATTGGGGAAAAGCCTTTGAAGCATATCCAACACTCCATTAGTGCCGATAAATAGCGTTTTTAACGCTCAAAAGTATTGGAGTAAAAAAATTATTTTCTTTACAGCGTTTTATTATTATTTTTTGTGCCGAAGTACATAATGGGTCTTCGCTGAGAAATTTTTTAGAATATAATAAGATCAAAAACTAATTGTGCATTGAAAATTGGAATTTTTATTTTTTAATTAATCAATTAATTATATTTTTTAAATATTACTTTTTCAATCTTTTGCTTATTTAGCATGTTAATTGTTTTTAGTATTACTCATGCATATAAATGAATATAGTATAAGTTTACTGAATTATCTGGGACAAATATACATAAATTAAATGGTTTATTATTTTTAAAAGAGAGAATTTCTTCTAAATTTTTGCAAATTTTTAGGTATTTTGTTCGCATCAAAAATTTTCACTGAAACAGAATAAATTATTACAAAAAAAATATTTCGATGTATTTGGTTTGCAGTTATGAAGCTAGAACTTAAAAAATTGGCATTTTGAAGGTTAAATCCTTTTTTGGCAGTTTTTGTGGCAAATATTGAATATCAACACATTTTTTTTGTTATTTTAGAGGGTTTAAATTTCGGAGCAAGCCAAAATTTCGCCAGCCTAAACTCGCCAGATGAATTTGTGGACCAAACTTTGTCCTTTCTCAACCAAATTAAACATAGTTGGTATTGTTCGAAAGCATTTGAAAAACGATTTGACCTGCAAAATTTCCAAAAAAAATTTTTATTCGTGTACAAAAAAATAATGATAAAAAAAGAAAACTAGGTTTTTGAGTTCCTTCTGGTCATAATTTTTTTGAAAGAACGAAAATTTATAAGCTTTTAGTCTATATTTCTGGCATTTTTAATCAATGTTTTATGTCCAAATTTGGTGTTTTTCGTCCAAATAATTTATAACCCTACTTATGACCATTGACAGAGCAAGGCGGGGCGGGGCCACCAAATAAAAAAGTCAGCCACTTACGCCATTATTCTGATTTTATATATTATCTTTCATATTTTGATGATATTTATTTAATACAATATTTATACGTAATAACATTTTGATATTTCATATTATTTTACTTCTCAATTTAATTTTGTATAATGAACATTTTGTGAATTTTTTATTATTTCTTGTGCATTCAAATATAATAAATTTTCTTATGACAATATCTCACTATAACATTCATAAGTCATAATTTAAAAGTTATTATTAATTTTTAAATAATTTTGACCATTTCGATGAATCGAAGTAAAAGTTTTGTATATTGTGAACTTTTTATTTGTTTTAAATATAATTTTAAAATACTATTGTAAAAAATTATTTTAATTTATTTATATATTTCATTTTTCAATTGTTTTGGTTCTAAACAAAAATAAATATATTATTGTTGAATCAATTAATTATTAATCCTTGTGCAGCCATCCTTGTGACAAAAAGGGTCTTGTTGATTGCACCTTATTCAAACTTAAGAAAATTAGTTTGAACATGGCATGCTGAGTTTAAAATATTTTTAAGTTTTGTTAAATCCCAGTAATTTTATTATTTTATATTTTTGGTCGAGAAATATAATTTTATATATTGTGTTGAAAAAATTTTTATTTTAATAATTATAACAAATTTTTGTTGTTTGGTTTTCGATGTTTTTTATTAGCCGTTCGTTTTCGAAAATAATTTTATATATTCTAGGCATGTAAATTCTAATGAGGGATTTAGATTCTTATTCATGTTCACGCGAATTCCTAAATTTCGTTACGTAATTCCCATCGTGCAAATATCAAATAAAAACATTATTCTGATTTAATTTATTTTTTTTACTTTGAGAAACATATTAATTTTTGAAGGTTCATTTTTATCCGAGGGGATCACAATGAAATTTATTAAATAGTTTTTTTCCATTTTTTCAGCTTTGATTTTATCGTTTTTTCAAAATTTAATTGATTATAAGATAATAACTTAATAATTCCATGAGGTAAGTTTTCATTGTGTGTCGCAACTTTATGTGATTAAATTTATCTTTGATAGGCAAACTCAGCGGACGAATTCTATTTTAATTACGTTTTTAAAACATTATGGATTAGTCTGTTTTTTCTTCAAGATTTCAAATTTTTTTATACTTTTGATCCGTTTTAAAGATATACTATCGATTATTAGTAAGCAAAATTTTAATTTGTTTATCTAATTAGTTTTGGTCAAAATAAATACTATTCACTTTTCATATTTTATATTTATTTTATCAAATTTTAATTTCTAATCTTAGACAATTATTAAGCATTTGATACATTTTAGACCTGAAAGAACATTGCCAAGCGCAGGAATTTTTTATGTAATACTAAATTCATCCAATATTGCAATACTCATTTGGAAGATAAGAAATTTATAATATTTATCATTAGAATGGTGATTTCATTTTCTTTTTATGGTCATATAGCCATTTGTATTTAATTTTAGTTTAATTATTTCATTTTTAATTTTCCTTTATTGGTTTATCATTTAATTTTTTTATTGAGAAAGCAGTTCAAAATTGCTTTCTTTTGTTTTTATTGTGTAGTTGTGAGAAATGTAGTTGTCGATATGAATTAAATATTGTATGTCTGTAGAGTTTATTAAAAGAGCCAGATTTTCAGTTTATAAAAGTACAAAGTTAATAAATTATAGTTATCCTTAAATTTGAAATATTATTGCATTTTATTGGGTGAATTCTTTTTAGTAACTTTTCTTCTTATAACAATCAAAATACAACCACATATAAAAAGGCATTCGAAACACTTGTCAAATATTTTGCGGGTTTAATTAATTAATGAATTGTGATATTGAATTAAATTGATTATTGCAGATAAACAATATGTTTAATCATTTACTGCCTTGTCTATTTTATTTTTATTATATTAATAAAATGGTTTAATTTCTATTATTTTTTTCTTAAATACAACTTATATTTTTTTATTTTCATATAAAAAAATATAACTGGGAAATCATTGATAATATTTATTTTTCATTCATTTTTTTATGTTTAATAGATTATTTAGTTAAACTTTTTATTTATTTGGATTTATATAAATTCCTTTTTAAAATTAATCTAATATTCAAATTTAGCATTTTTATAAATGCTTTTGCGATTAATTAAACATTATTTTCTCTCATAAAGAATTCTGTATCTTCGTTTTCTTAAGTTGTACATATTGTTAATCTAATTGTATTTTAAGTCTAATTTTTAAATAAATTTGCAAACTTGAGATGTTTTAACTCTTTTTATTTATTATCTTTATGCATGAAATTTAATTTTGTTTTGGTTTTTCATAAGATAGGAATTTCATCATTAGATTGGTTTCTGTCCAAATGTTAATAGAACTTATTTACATAAGAACTTACCCTGATAAATTTTAAAATTTCCACATATGTTTACTTATTTTGTGCTGCTTTATTAAATTCATTTATATGCATTATAAACAATTTTTTGCATCTGTTTGTAGCAAAAAACATATCTAAATACTAGTGCTGTCCGAGACCAAAAATTTCCCGAGACTCGAGACTCGAGACCGAGACTCGACCCCGAGACCGATACTCGACCCCGAGACTCGAGACCGAGACCCCAAACTCCGAGACCGAAACCAAAAAAACTCGAGACCCGAGACTTTTTTCAAAAAATTTTCTTATACGCTTAAAAATCGTGAAAAAAAATTTTTTTTTTGCATATTTCTTAACAAATTTTTATTTTTTTTTATTTTGACTCAATTTGGTACTATAATCAATCCAAAAACGCAATTTTTTTGCGCTGTTTTTTAGTCAATTAAAAAAAGGGAATTTTGGAGCTCCGGCGGTGCCGATAGGCGCCGCCGGGGGAAATTTTGAAAATTTGAGTGCAATTTGTTAACAGATTTAGTCCAAAAAATGTCCAAATTTTTGCGATTTTGAGCCAACTTTTTATAAAAATGAGATTTTGGGTGCCGGTGGTGCCGTTAGGCGCCGCCGGGGAAATTTTTGAAATTTTAGTGCACTTTGTTAATAGATTTAGCCCAAAAATGACAATATTTTATGATTTTAATTTTTAAAATTATGAATGAATTCCCACCGAAAAGGTAATAATTTTAAAAAACAATTTTTTTTTACTGTATTTGTGTTTTCATTTTATAATTAATGGCTGCCATAATATTAAATTGAATGAAAAGGCTTCCATTGTTAAACAATTATTATGAATATGATATCAATTACATTTCATTGTGTATACCTTAATCGTTATTGATTAATTTTTTATGATATTTTCTGACAAATCTCTTAATGTGCTTCCTCATTAAATTATTTAATTTATAAACTTATTTTAAAGTCATTTATTTTTTGCTTTCAGGATGAAGGAAGATTTATGAACATTCGGCGTCCAAACCAACAAAAAGATTTTCACAAAAATGACCAGTTTTGCGCTTTTGAGCCATTTTGTAAGAAAAAAATAAGTTTTTGGAGCCTGGCTGCGCGCCAAGAAAATTTTGGGTTTATATTGAATTTTCTTATGTATTTGGTAACATTATACATAAAAATGAACATTGTTGAGGAGTTTATTTTTTCAAAAATCGGCACTTTCTAAAACAGAAAATTTTTAAAAAAGCAGCATCTCAAAAAAAACTCCTTTGACCTTATCAGCAAAATAAAGATAAATCTGCAGATAAGCCCTGGAAACGTGTAAATTTTCATAAACTTAATGCATTAAAATTATAAAATTAAGTTTTGGAGAATAGAAAATTGACGCCCAAAATTTTTTGTGATTTTAAAGTTTTAGAAAGATTTTTAAAATTTGTTTTGATCGAAGAGATTAAAACTTTTGCAACTAGGAATCCCTTGTTACTAAGGCATTGATTATTTAATTATTTTAAAAATTTATTCATTTTTAGCGTTTGGATATTCGTTGGATTAAAAGAAGTGAATGCAAAATAAATTAATTTATCGCGATGCTCACCAACACTAAACTAACCAAATGGTGTTCGCCATTTCTCATCAGTCAATTGGCGTCACTTTCCCAAGCGACGCTATAGAACACATAATGAACAGTGCAGTCAGAGAAAGAATGAAAAATTAGTGAAGAAAGAAATGAGAAGACAGAGTGAAAGAGAAAAAAAAGTAACGAGAGAGAAAGAGACGAAGTGAGACAGAGAGAGGCGAGAGAAGGGAGACAAAAAGAGAGAGAGATAATGAAAGAGAGACACACACAGAGAGAGAGAGAGAGAGAGAGAGAAAAAAAGAGAAAAATTAGTGAAGAAAGAAATGAGAAGACCGGTCGGGGTCGTTTTCGCGTGGCCATTTTCGCGTGAGGGACATTTTCGCGTGGTTGCATATAAGCGAATTTTTTACTTTTTTATAGTTTGAAAAATTTTTTCACTCCGGTTTTACTTCTGGTGCTTAATTCAATCTACCTATATTTAAGTGAATTTTATAAACTAAATTAATACTGACAAATTATTATACGGCCTAATAATTTTTTCACGGTCTAATGCTCTGCTGGTATTAGTGTAAACTCACCATCCCAACCAAATATTTGTGCGTAAAATGTTTGGGGCATTACTTTTGTACGGCAAAAAATTGAACAAAACAGTTAAGCTTTCCAATTGGTTAATCTCTTGGATATGTGAAAAAAAGAGTCGACCCCCCCCCCCCCCGAAAAAGAAAAAAAGAAAAGAAATGTCGTGATGCCGTGGTCGGATTCGAAGACAGAGTGAAAGTGAAAAGGATAAAGAGCAGGGCTCCCAAGTGTCCTTATTTGTAAGATTTGTCCTTATTTTGGCATAACCTCCTTGTTTTGTGCTTATTTTTGGATTTGAAAATATTTGGAAAAAAGGGCGCTGCAAATCCAGCAGAATATTGACTAAACTTTATTCATTAGGGATTTATATATCCTTCGGAAAAATGTTTTATTTTTAATCATTTAATTTCATTTGTTGAATGAAAAATTCTCAAATTTATTAATGTCAATTTTCTCGGTATTTGAAATATTTAAAAAATGGTCAATTTCGGGTTGTTCAAGTACTTGTCCTAAGTGATTTTATTCTATTTCTTGAGATAGTGAATTTAAAACCATTAAAAGATAGTGTTTTAATAAATTTATTCGTCATTTTGATTAATTTCTATAAAATTGTTAGTATTTAAAATTTTCTTATCATAAAAAACATAATTTTTTTAAATCATTTATCTTTTATTTTATGCATTTATTTGTTAATTTTTTTCACATTATCTAACTTTTAATGAACTTCCAATATTTTCTTATTTTTAAAAAAATATTTAAATTTTTTTACGTTTATAATTCTTAGTAAATTTATATATTCTTTTTCCAACGACATATTTAATTGTAATCGAAATTATTTTTCTTTACAAAGGCCATTTTAAAATCTTAGGCAAATCAAACGATTTTAAAATTTTAACCATTAGTAATTACGAAAAGAAATTAAAATCTATTTTAATATGATTTAGTACTAGTCTCTTAATTTACTTTTTGTATTTTTTTAAATAAAATTATTGAAAATATTAATTTATGAAGAATGAACAAGGATTGGATTTTTAAAATCTTTATACGTTCATCTGTATTTTTTAAAATTGGTTTTAATGTCTTCAATCACAATTTTTAGCTCGTCTTGTTCGAAAATGCTGACAATTGATTTTATCCAGGAGGAGATTTGTCAAATGTTGTTTAAGATTTCTCGTATATTTTTTGCTTCATAGTTTGCCATATTTCGAATTTAAATTAAAATTCATGAAAATACTAATATTTGAGATTAATTTTCTTGGTTGAATAGATCGGTTTTGGGTTGCATAGAGTTCGACTCATTTAGAACTAACTTAGAAATTCTTAAATCGATGTCGCAGAGTTTTTAGCTTTTTTATAAATATTTTCTTAAGTTTCTTAATTGACCTTTTATTTTATGTTATTATTCTTTCTATTTTTATTGCTCAATTTGTTTTATGCTGGCTCCATATTATCTCATATTTTACAAATAGTTATTAAAATTTAATGCAAAATAAATAATTTAATATTCATAATAAGAATTTATAAATATATTTATTCATTGCGTTCGGCAGACAATTCTTTTTAACTACACAAATTTTGAAATATTTTTATTTTAGCGAAAAGTTTATTGTATTATTAAATTCGTAATAAATTTTAGTACATTAACTTTATATTCATTCAGCAGATGAATCCATTTAATTTATTACAATATGCTGAATTGCTAAAATATTTATAGGATTATAACCAATCAATTTTTACATTAAAATTTATCTTATTCTTTGCCTTTTAAAAATTTATTGATATTTTTCGTTTTAAAAAAATCAATAAATTATTTTAATTTTGCTCTATTTTTTTTTATAAAATACTATAATTTATATTCATTATTTATTGTTTTTTCTTTAGAAATAATAATAATTTTTCTCGATACCTGATCCAGTTGGTACTGAATAAGTAGTTATTATCATGGTTAATTGAAACTGTAATTTATAGCAATAGAGACAAAATTATTATTTAAATATTATAAAAAAAATTCTTTGTGAGCATTTATTTGAATTTTTATTTCACTTAAATTATTTTTTGTCAGCATAATAGGCTTATCATAAATGCTGATTTATTAGTTCGTAAATAGTAATGTATGTCTTGGATAAATTAAATTTCTTTTTTGTTTTGTAATGAATGAATTTAAAATTGCTAATCACTCCTTTATACCAGTTGACCTTGATAAGTTTTTTAAAACCTTTTTTATTTTTAATTTTAAAAAATTTTAAAAAAATTTTGTTTTATTTTTTATTATATTCTAAGAAAATAGTTTTATCATTTATCTTGAATTAATTTCAATTTTAGTTCATTATTTTTTTTCGTTATTTTATATTTGAATATAAATATTAAATTAGTCCAGTATTAAAGAATAATATATTTACGAATTAATTCACCGGCAGTAGTATTTCAGGAACATTATTCACTTATAAATTTAGTAAATATAAGAGGTGTAACCGAATGTAATATAAATATTCTTTGTATTTTTATTATGTTTTTAATTATTTTTTAAATTATTAAAATATTTCGAATCACAATTGATAACTCAACATTCTTTTACAAATGTCAGTTAATTTCAAAATTAAATTCCCGAGATGGAAATGAGTTCATCTCAATTTTATTAAATAAAATAAGAGAAATGATTAAATTATACTCGCAAAAATTTTCAATTTGAGCAACAGAGCTCGCACTAAATTCATTTACTAAAGTAAATTTTAAACTTAATTTTTAACATTTTTAATAAATGGTATTTTTTAAGAGAATTTAAAATGTATTTAATTAAATTCTTAATGAATTCATTGATACTATAGAGGATATTTGTTAGTTTTTTTTTGTCATTTTAATTAGTTCTGCTTTTGTATTCATTTTAATTCCTTTTTAATGTATTGTATATTCCCAAGGATATATTGAGCAGATGCGCGTCGCATAATAGTTTTAAAAATTCAATTAATTAATTAATTTTTTTTTCTCTTCAAAGGATTTTTTATCTCAATCTATTAATATATTTTATAAATTAATTTTATTGATATTAAAATTTATATTTTGATGAAACAAAATTTAATTGCTGCAAAATAATTTTAAACTTATAAAACACATTTGGACTTTATTATAAATGATAAAATACGCCAGGACCATTTATTGTTATGAATAAGAAAATTTTCATTTTCATATCATTTTTTAACAACATTTTTTTCGTTCATTGACTTTAAAATATTAGAGTAAAAATATTAAATTTAATATACTTTTCTGTTAATAAATAGCAAATCCTTGAAAATATTATGTCTTTAACAAAAAGGATGCATTTTTATATTTTACTGCGGTAAAATTTCTAAATACGGTGTATTTTAAAAATGTTTATTTTTTAATAATGCTTTTTTAAATTGGAAGATTTCCGGTGTTAATTTAATAAATAATTTTTGAGCCAATATTTTGTGGATTATTTTATTAATAATTTCCATATCAAGTATATTTCCATTTATTTATTTTATTCGTCTGTGTGTCTAAATATTTTAATTGGCATTTTAAAATTAATTTCAAAAAATTCAGATATTTATGTTGATTACTACTATCAAGATTATACTTTAACGATTAAATAATTATTATTTACTTTTCTTGTATCCCTGAGTGCACTGATCAAATTACAGAGGGGAAATTGTTGATCAAAAATTTGACCATTTTTGAGACTTTTACTACAGTTTGCACATGTGTGATATGGTTTCTGATTTGTTAAAAAAGCACATTGATTTTGTTAAAGTTTTTATGTAAATTTAAATTTAACATTAGTTTAAGTTTTAATACATTTGTAAATAAATTCTTTTTGTTATTATTATATCATAACTCAATTAGGTAATTGGAATCTTAATTTCAAATGAAACAATATCGCTTTTTTTAATATTTGTTCAATCTTCATTAAATTAAACAATTTAGTATTTGATTAATAATTAAATCATGTAATTTTTAATCTTTTTAATATTTTCTTCTAATATTTATTTGCTGGTACGGATGTTAGATACTGTTAATTTCACATTTATTATAATAACTGCGAATTAAAAAAAATTATAATTTAAAGTGTAGTGCACGGTCATTTAACCGAGAAGAGAAACCAAAAAAGATATATCATTTGCCAAACGAAGTGATTATTTTCACCAAAATTTTGTTCATTACAAGAAGAGATTTATATGTTCTTAAAATTCTGAAAAAGGTATGTTCATATTGTTTATTTTGAAATTTTTCTAAAGACATTTAAAATACATATTTTTAAAATATTTTTTGTTATGAAAATCTGCAAAAAATATAGCCACATTGTTAAAATGTGGCAGAAATCTTATCGCTATTTCCAGACCCTTTTAAACAAGCAGGGGATTCACTACAGTATATCATTACTTTAGCTGGAACAGGGAGGGATCCCGGTTTTTTGATTTTGCATATTTAAACATTATTAAAAGTTAATGGCACTTTTTGGAAACACGCATGGATGGCACTTTTTAGGAAATGCACTAGTACCAATTGAAGTAAGACTAGGGAACATTTTCTGCTGGGAAGGGAATGGCAAATATCTATTAATGAAAGACCACAATCACAGACTATTAGACAAAATTATGAGGGCAAAACAATTAAACAAAATAATACGCTAACGATTAAATATTAAGACATTGTTATTGTTTTTTTAAATATGATCTCAGATTTAATTTTCATGTAGAATTATTTATAAATTTTGTTTTTGCAAATTACTATTATTATGTAGATTTTTTAAACGTTTTTAGCAAAAGACTTGATATAACATATATAGAATGTTTTTGTTAATTTTTCATTTATTTAATCTTTTAATTGGTTAGTTTAAATTTTGGGGATTTATATATTTGAGTTTTATTGCTTTCTCTTTTACATTAAGTAAAGAATTATTTGAACCTTGTTAAATTTTCGGCCATATAATAACATAATGCTTTTTTGCTAATTTCTATTATTTAATTCTTTTATTTCCGTTTTTTTTCACTTTTACGAGTTTATATTTTTTGTATATCAAAAGTTCCATAGTCAATTTATTTTTAAATGTATCTTTATTCAGATTGAATCTTAATAAACTCTTGGGTGAGCATCATCTTTAGAGATAAACAATTAATTCTGCTATATTTTCTTACATATAGAAAAAGTATTATTTTGAGTTTTTTATAAACTTTCTTCGTTACTGCCTGCTGTAACCTCAAAAGAGACAGGAATTAATAAGCATCTCAAGCAGTGAAAAGCTCTGCATACTTCGTTTGCGAGACGAATGCCGACAAAATTATATGCTTGCAGATTAACTTTTAACGATAAATAAAATTTAAGAATTATTATTTTTCTTGACATTATGAGCTGTAATATTCTCAATCTATTTGTTTCAATTAATTATCATATTTATAATTAGGTTTAATTTCTTTATTAAATTTTATTTTTAGGTTTCGTAAAGTAACTATTCACATTTTACTTTTAACATTATAATATAAAAATTTTTACTTGCTATTTCTGGTTTTAGCATTACATTATTAAAAATTTTATTAGTTATATTATTCTTTTGATGGTGATATTTTGTTTACATTCGGATTTCAAATACTTTAATAACTTTATTAACCAAAAAAATAGGTTTATTCCATTGTTAATGTTCAATTGATACATTTTATGAAATAATCTTTCTTTTATGGCTTTAAAAAAATTAACATGAAATATTTTATTGCAAATAAGTATAAATTATATTTAAATTAATGAGATTTGATATTTATTAATATCATGGATGAATCATTTAAAACATTTTTCATTAAATTATTACCATTTTAAAGTTCGATTTTATTTTTATCTTTGTTCGCTTCGTCTCTTGATTGTATAATGATAATTGATTATTCATATAAAATATCGAAAAAGGTCGCGATTTTTGAATTTGAAACTGATAGATTATTTTTATTTAATATTTCGTTTCTTTTATATTTCGTTTTGTTAAATTCAGCATTATGTGAATTATTTAATTCTAGTAGAAGTGTGAACATTCGTGCTATGCCGTTCTAATACGTCTTTCTGCTTAAAATTTTGGGTTTGTAATTCGATCTATATATCCTCTTAATGGTTAAATATTATTTATATAAATTGATTAAAATTTAAAATGCTGACTTTTTCATTTTGTTTATTCATTTAAAATGCTTTTACATTTTTAATATATGCAATTATAAACTTTTTTATATTAATTTTGAATAATTAATTTTGGTTTGTTTATCTTTTTTATTTCGTTGAATCATCTTTTGAGCAATTGATTTGCTCTCATGGTACAATAAAAAATTTGTTGCTATTTTTGTTTGTCTGTACTTATTTCTGATTTTAATTATATACTTTTGTTTGTAAGGAACAATTATTATGTAGCCAAATATATTATCCTATTTTTTGTGGCTACTTCTCGCTCTTTAATATTAAAATTCAAACAATTATGTAATTTTAAATTAAATTTAAAAAAAATCATATCATTAGATAAATTAGGTTCATTAAAATTAAATGCAATTATTTTTTTAATTACGCTCCGCCGGTAATTAATTTAAATGTCAATTTGCATCGAAGGCAATTTTCATCTGTATGTGTTTGGGTATTTAAAATTGTTTGATGTTATAAATTATGATATACATTAACAATTTTATCATAGTATGTAGAAAAAATGATTTTCGGTAGTAAATTAATAAAAAAATTTCTGTCTTTATATTTTTCTTAAAAATATATGTTCAATATATAATTTGCATTTTTAAATTAAACATGATTTTAATTTAAGAGTTACTTCGTCTCTCGACTGAAATGTTCACCCACTATCCTTTATATATAATTTATAGTAAAAATTTTTATTTTTAAGGCAAAGAAATATTCGTCTTAATTAATTTTAAGCTTTTTGTGTATGGTTATTTTATGATTGATGCTTTTTAAATTAATTTATATTGAAAATGTTGATTATTAAAAAATATTCTTTGTTTTATTATAAAATTGATTTCGCACTTGCTGCGATAGATCTTTTTAAATTTTCCGTTATCGTTGTTGGACTGGTTTTTTTTCCTTCATTTTTGCCGTTTTTACATTTAAATTCTATTTAAAATTGTTACTTTTACATTTTTAAATTTAAAAGTTTTAAATATTTTATTTTTAAATATTAAATAAAATAAAATTGCGTTGATATTTGCATTTGCATTGATGGTGAATATTAAATATCAACATCAATATTGAGTGAGACCAATGCCTTAATTTCTCAAATTTATTGAACTAACATAAAATAATTTTGCCATTTTTAATTTTGGTTTTTATTATTTTGTCTATTCTTATTTTTTATAATAATTAGTTTATTCAATAAATAAATTTTGCTATTAAGTCGAATATTTTAAGTAACCTGTTTCGATATTTTATATAGTTTATTTCATTAATTTTGTCCTGTTAGGACAATGAATTCTTTTTAAATTTTTCTTGCACCAATACATTGTTATATGGCCACATTCATGTACTATGCGTTTTTTAGATGGTAATTAAAAATGTTCTAAATTTTCTTCGATATATTTCGTTTTATAAATTAAGTTTTAATTTTTTGTGATGATTTCCTAAAATATAAAAAAAAATTCTTTTTTTTTCCTTTATCAGCGGAAATTATTTAATTCGTACAAATTTATAAAATTTTTTTGGTGGTTATTTTTGTTTGGGTATTTATAAATGAAAATTTTAATGGCAACAATAAGTGCCTTTTATCGAATATTTTTTTTCATTTCTCTAATTAAATTTTTATGTAGTATTATTTTTTATTTTTTTATTTTAATAATTAAATTCAATTATAAAATTATAATATACTTAAATGATAAAACTTTTTATTTCTTACCAAAAAAAGTCATTCTTAAGGGTGTAAATATTTTCATCTTTTTCGTAAAATATTGCTCTGACGAAAACGAAAACGAAACGAAAATCCAAAATTTTAAAACCGAAAACGAAACGAAAAACAAAATTTTAAAACCGAAACCAAAAACGAAACGAAAAAACTTTAGCGGACGAAAACAAAACACTAAAATGAAAATCATAAAGTGCCGAAAATGTAGGACGAAACGAAAACGACATGAAATTTCGTCCATCCCTGGCCCCGAGGTTTTTATACTCTCAAATTATAAGTGTATAATTTAAAATGAGCAATAAAAAAATGCTAAAATCATATTTTTACATTTCGCAACTATTTCCGCCAAGATTTAGCATTTTTCTAGTTTTAAATAAATAAAAAATACAGTAAACGAAAAAAGTTAATTTTGAAATTTGAAAAGTGTCTATAATTCTATAAAAAAAAAAAAAAATTTTTTTACCAATTATAAAAATATGATTAGCAATAAACCGAAAGGCTTGCGAGCTCGAGCGCTAATAATATGTGCGCTATTTTCATTAATTATCAAGTACATAATTACACCAAGTTGTAAGCATTTAACTATAGTAATTAACACCAATTCGTAGCACTCCAAAAAGTGTTGAAAAATGGCTAACAGCTTGATATTCCATCGCCGTTTTCAGCTTTTTAATTATATTTTAGATATTCAAAAATATATTTCTATATATTTAATTTGCTAAATTTCTTATATTATGGTTTTAAAAATATTTTCAATTTTTGATTATTTTTTTAACCTCACAAGATAATTCAATTTATTTCTAATTTTGCCAATAAGTCTAATATTATACTATTTAATTCTTTTATATTATTAACATTGCACATGATGGACAATTATTCGTAAGTAAACAGCCCTTTTTACTTGAATTTATTAAAAAAGTATAAATCTAAGTTTTATTGTTAATTGATGAAAATTCAAAATACGCATTTTTTGAAAATTTTATCCAAAATATATATGTATTGTTCTATATTTCGCCTTTAATATATGTATTTAGTGATTTCAAATGTAAATTAGAATCGTAAATTGTATGGTTTCTGGGAATTTCAAAGATAATTTATTTCGGTTTAAATTATTAATTTATACGTTAAATTTTCTAGTAAATAGTAATTTCTAATTAATAAATATTAAGTTATTTGAGTTGAGGAATTATGTCGCCTTATATTATTTTGTTTATTTTAAATTAGGCGCACTCGGCGGTTTGAGAAAAGAACTGCTCAAAAAGTACTTCAATTATAATATTTAAAAGGCAAATATTTATAAGATCTAAATGAAATTTTTTGTTATAAGATACTTCAAATTTTTTTATAGAGGAAATAATTTTACTTTCTTTTACTAATATCAAGCAGCTATAATTTACATTATTCGGTATATTGTATTTATAGTTTACTTATAAAATTAAAAAATCATAATCAGTTTATCTATGTATTTTTATGTGATTCCGAAATTTAATTTTGCAATTAATAGTCTGTTTTTTAATGAGAATTGATTTATTAGACGAATTTTACTACTAAATTTGTGGATAATCGTTAGCACTTTTAATATTTTAAATTAAAACATAACTTTAAATTAATTATTTGTAAGTAAAAAAATTCGTTAGACAATTTCTGATGCATGAAAAGTTAAAAAAAATTTCTTTTTTTAAACTAATTTTTATAATTAATAAGCTTTTAAAATTAAATAACTTTTTCAACTCCTCAAGTATAAAAAGTTGAGAATCATTTTTTAATTCTTTTTTGTTTGCTGCATGAAAAATATTCATCATGGATTAATTTGAATAAATATGCAAAAATTATAAATAAAAAATTCCAAAATGCGCACTTTTTTGCAATTTTTTTTTTGAAATAGCTTCACGTGGATGTTAAATTTATAATATTTGCCAACTGAGAAAAATTTTTTTTTGGATTCTTAAAAACATATTTTCAATCTATTTTCTGATATAAATTAATTTTACATTATATGTTTCACAGAAGTACTACTCTCGCACCATGTTCCTTAACCATATTTTCCACAGTTTTACCAAAAATTAGTCTTTTCTCAAATGATACTACAAATTCTTAAATTAATTAAGAATTGATAAAATTAAAATTTTCAATTTATAAATTTTAATTACGGTTTTTAGTTTCTGTTTTTGGTCCAAAAAAGCAGTTTTAACATAATAGGCTTGGAACCAGGAAAGTGGGAAGTATTATTATTTTCTCAAAAATTGAATGTTGGAAGTTTTTTTTCTTTAATTAATTATTTATTTTGGTTTTTAAATTTTACTTTTTTTATTCTTTTTGGCTATCTCCCTGTCGTTGATTGCTTAGGACATAACATATACATATAATTTGAAATAAATAAATTAAAATAATTTATTTTATATTGTAAATTTTTATTTAATTGCTGTATAAATTTGGTTAATTTATTATTAATTTATTTTTTATAAATATTTCTGATTATTTCATTTATTTTTCAGAAAATCATATAATTTACATAAGATATGTTGCAATTATTTATTTTAAATTTTGAGTGTAGGTTATTTTATCATAATGCATTTATTAAAATCATTCTTGTAAAGACATGGCTGATTTCATGATCGCAGATAAGAGCATTCGATTTGACCAAATCGTTTTTTCCTGTACAGCCTCATGTTTTTTCTTACTGGCGCTGATTCCTTTATAAGTTGATGTCTGATCATTAAGCATTTTTAATGTTATCAGTGGCTGTTCGCCTTTTTTATAAATTACTTTATTTTTATTATGTCGAATAAATTATTATTTTTTGATTTAAACTTAAATTAACAAAATTTGGTTTTGTCTCAGTTTTTGTTGAAGGAATCGAATTTACTTATATTTTCAGCTTTTTCATCTTTCATTTTCTTGCATTTTTCCACCACCATAATATTTTTGGTCTCCAGTTAAATATAAACGGTATTATTTATAATATATTTATAATAAAATATTTATCTGTTTTTATAATCACATAAGAAATTATTTTTTTGTTAATCAATTTCTATTTGAGTATTTACAAAACATGATTATTTTGGAATATTTTTATTGAATTTTTTATTTTTTAAAAGGAAATGACAGTCAAAACGTTTATGATTTCCTGAAATTCTATTTATCCAATTTACTTGAAAGGAATAATGAAGCTAAAAGTTGCTATAGGCATATAACTTTTCTTGTTTGAAACGAAGCCAGTTTTGATTAAATAAAATATATAATGTTTTTGTTAAGTTAGTAATTTAATAATTAATAATAATGATCCCTTTTTTATTATATTCAAATTGAATTAGTATGTATGCACTTTACCATCAACTACTTCCCCGAAATTCGCATTATTGTCATATCCAGATGGTATAAATTAATGTTAAAAACCTAATTAATATATTAAAATTGGTACAAAACTAATGTGAGCTTTTTAGTAATTGGCTGAAAACAATAAAATAAATTAATATTCATGTATAAACTTTTTGGTATCGTATGTGTTGTGTCCGACTCAACAGCCAAATGAATTGATTTTATTTGCAGTGAAGAAAATAACAAAATATATGCGGAGGTCAAAGTTGATGATGGAGAACAAAATAATAAATGAAGAATAACTGTGAAGAGTGCGGGGAGAAGGAGGGAAAGACAGCATTTAAATAGACAGAGACACAGTTGGGGATTAAGAGGGAAAATATGAAAATGTCCATTTGAGTACCATCAAATAAGTCCTCAGACATGACAGTATGCATATACTTCCGAGTGGAATCGAAAGAAAACAAGGTTTAATTTGGATAAATAAATTTAATAAGAAAAAATAATTACAATTGAAACATATTAAAAATTAAAACTAAGAAAAAAAACAAAATTAAACAAGTAACTCAAACATTAAAATAAATGATATAAAGCACTAATTTTTTATTTGGGAATAATAATTTTAATTTTGTGAATAAATAATTAATTATGGACGACTGACAGCATATAATATGATTTTTTTTGTTTTACATTATTGAATATTGAAGACTGAATTATTTTAAAATAAAAGGAAACTTAAACTAAATTTATAATTATTTTAAACCTTAATAACTAGGGATCATTTATTTATGTAAGAAAAATCGCGAAATATGTAAATAAAATATGTATAAAAAACACTGAAATATGTATGAAATATGTACAAAAATCCAAAAATATGTACTAAAATATGTAAATAAAATTTTTTAAATGGTGATTTTTTGAAAAAAAATTCTATCTAAAGGGTGAAATAGGCACAAATTGCCATAAAAATGACCTAAATAGGCTTAAAATTATCTTTTAGTAAAGTAAGACGTGAGGATCCATGCCAGAGCGGAATGGGAGGAGACGGATTGTCCCAGGACTGGAAGGTCTTAATCTTAGGAATCGGCCCAATCCCCAAGAAGTCCAAAGGGTCCAATCGTTCGTATGGCTCTTTATTATGTCGGATTAAATGCGCGAAATGTGTGAATAAATAAATGATCCCTAAAAATTCTCAAAAAATGCAAAATATGTACGAAAAAATGCGAAAAAGTCCAAAATATGTATAAAAATATGTACATATGTAATATGTAGAAAAATCCGAAAATATTTAAAAATATGTAAATAAAAGTCCCAACTTTTGTTCGCAAACACAAAAAAGAAAGTGTTTTTCCTACTAATTAGGCTATGGAGAATCCAGGAAAAAAACATGTATTTACATAAAAAAAATGATCCCTATTAATAACTTAAAACATTATTTTATTAATTTTTCGAAATTATCCTTTAGAATTAATAAAGGCTTATCATATGATTCAAAATGAAAATCTGTTTTTTTTCTATCGCATTAGTGAATTTATATAATTAAAAATTTAAATGAATATTATTTTCTCAATGACTGTTTATTTCTTTGCACTTTTTTGAATTGCTTTCTCGTTTGAGTTATATTTAATTATAATTTGAATTACTGTTAGAGCTTAATTATAATTAATCTTCATTTTTACGATCAAATAAAACAAATCCCATTTTTATTATTTTAATTGATTTATTTTTTATTCGCTCTTTTTTCTCTTTTAAATTAAGAATTTTTAGCATTCTTTTTTTTAATTTAAATTATGGCTACGGACTAAAGTGGCCGCTTATTTGTTAGTGCAAAAATATTTATATAAAGTTAAATTTAACCTTTTTTTAATTATTCCAATCAACAGCCAAGGTTTAAATTAATATTTTCTATTAACGAATTACAATTTTAATTTTTTTAATAAATCATGGAATTCCTAATTCTATTATGCATGAATTTTTAACTAAATAAAAAAAGCAGATAGGAGCCAAAGTAAAATAAGGCATTTTAAAACAAATTTTAAAAAGAAAACATAATTTGTTTCGGCAACAAAATTTTCGGTTTTTATAAAACTATCCTTATGAAAAGGTCGATAATTAATAGACCATCAAAATGGGCGGTATTTTAAAAAGATCATGATAATAAAACTAATTTATTTTCCGCAACCAATTAAAATCTAATTACAATTTAATTTTGACTTTGTTACCATATTTTCAATATTTTTTCGTTATTAATAATTAACTTTCCTCTAGAAAACATTTAATTATGAGTTTGTTATTAAATTAACAAGAAAATTAATTTGGTATTTATTTAGATAAATTTCATCTAAATATTTATCTTCAGGCGATTTCCATGTTCAACACCTTATCAATCGTATATTGCTCATCAATGCATTTTTGATCATTTTTATATATGCCTTTATAAATTTTTTGCATTTACTACGGTAAATTTTAAAATTAAATAATTTTCTTATTATCTATTTATACTATGTATGAATAATTAAATTTTATGAAATTAATTTTTATCTTAAGTTTTTCTTCTTTTTCTTGCTGCATTCTTTTTTGATTCTTTTTTACATATAATATTCTATATTAAAGTTTTATAAAAAAAATTTAAAAATAATCCTTATATTTCTGACATAAATGCTATGGCTATATACTCATGCAGAGCGATTTATGTTTTACTTGGCGCAAAAAAAATTTATTCTAGAATTATTTATTCTATAATATTATTATTTATTAAATAGTTTTCTGCTGGTTTTATGGATTTACATTTTAATTGATTTGGGTTATTTTTTGGGTATTCCTTATTCTGCTTTTACGCCGATTTTTAAATATTTTTTATCTTAGAAAATTTTTTTATAACAAACCCTAAATATGTAAATAAATGTGTTTTTGTTTTTTTACTTTTCAAGATGATTTTAGGCGATTCCTTGTATGAATAATATTTAAATTTTGACTAATTAGTTTTCATTACTCAGTTTATAGTAATTAAGAGATATGAATTTTTACATAATAGAACTTTATCATAAATATTATTTATGCAAAAATTTTGAAATTTGTTTGTTTCTCTATGTCAATGATTATTCAGAAAAATTTTTTAATTTATTACATTTTTAAATTTCTGTTTAATTTTATTTAAATATTCAAATAGCATAAATTTACCTTTTTAGAAATTAATCCAATCATTGCTTTAGCATAGGTTAACTATTTTCACTTTTTGAATTAATTATCTGGCCTTTTCTGGTTTTTCTTCAACGATTTTTTCGGGAAATCTTAAACCCATCTTTTAATTTCAAACTTTACATTATCAAATAAAGTAAAATTTTCAATCAATTAATTGTTAAATTATATGTGTATGTGTATTAAATAATGTTTTAGTAAATTTTTCTTGCAAATATATCCACATTAAAAAGTGGCAATAATTTCAAAAATTTAGTAATTTCGCGTATTATTCATTCGTTTTTTAGTATTATATGAAATTTTCAGTTTTTATTTGTATTTTTTCGATACTTTTGAATGATTTAATTATTTATTTATTTGAATTTATTTATTTTTTTTTTGATAAATAATTTCGTCTATGAATGGAGTTTTTTACTTGATTCTTTCAAATATTTCATTTTTTAAGTATAATGAGCTATAATTTTTATAAATGGATGATAAAATTATTTATTATTTAATGTTATGTTTAATGTTTTGTTTTTGATTTGATAACTTTTAAATTATACTTTTGTTTTTGTTTTTTTAATTTTGACTATCTCTTATATTGAGTTTTCATTTCATAATTAAATTTTATATATTCTAACGGAATAAATTTTAGCGAAATGTTGCCGAAATCTGGCACGCATCAAAACGTTTGTTTAAGCTAATGTTTACAAAGCCAAGATAATTCGTATAATAAATATATTAACTGTTTTCATTCCTTTACAAATAGTTAAGAAAGAACATACACTTTTTGTTGAACTATAATATGTATCAATGATTACTTGTCGCGTTTCATGTGATTTTATATAAAGTTGGTATATATTAGAACTGGTAGTTTAGGATTTGCGTTATAGATGCTAAGATTTAATTATCGATTTTTTTATATATCCTCCTTTTTCGATTTTAATTATTTTTTATTTCCTGGTCTTTAAATTTAATAATATTAAAGCAAACCTCGAAGAAATAAATTTTATTAATATTATTTTCATTAAAAGTTGCTTTTGTAGTTTTTTATGTTTTATATGTTTGAAAGCTTCAACTAATATTTGCTCCAAGATTTCAAATACCCATTAATTTTTAATTTGAAAATTCTGCATAATTCTCATTAACCATTTTTGTTGAACAATAAAAAAAAATTAAAACACAGCATTTTAATGTTTATAAAATCATTGCCTTAGTGGTCATCTGTTGCAAGCTTGTTGAAAAATATTAATAAACAATATATTTCCATAGATTGTACTCTGTTTTAAACTTTAACAAAAAAATTTTTATTTGTAAATATATATTATATCTACTAAGTATTTTAATTCATTTATTTTATTATTTAATAATTTTTATCTTTTGATTTTATACTTGAAATTCTTTATAGAATTTAATTAATTTTACTTTATTTTATAATATTAAGCAACCATAATTTTTTATTATTCTAAATATGTATATGTAGTCTACTTAAATGTTTTATCTTGTTTACCAAGAAATTAAATTATTAATCTCCTATCGTTCTTTATCAGCAGACGGGGAGGATTGTTTGAACGTACTTGTACATATTTTTTTATTGTAATTTAATGTGTATTGAATAGAGTTTTAGGTTTAATTTGCAAAATTTTCAAACTTTTTTTTGGTATTTTCAGTTTTTACTTTGTCTACCCGAAGGACTTTCTGTATATTTTTAATTATTGAGCTCATTAGCTCCACTTTCTTTGAAACCAAGAGTTCCTTAGCATTTTACTTTAGTATAATTTTTTTTTTTTCATTATATGTTAGAAAAAAGTTGTAAATGATAATTGGAAAGCAGTTCGATTCAGTTTAAAATTATTTATTGTAATGTTTAAAGAAATCATTTCATATTTTTTATTGTTTAAATTTCACTTTTTTAACGAAAATTTGAATATACATAAGAGCATTATTTAATAATAAATCAATTACAAAACAGAGTTGTGCATAATTTGAGTAGTTATCATCTTCAGTACGTAGATAATTCATTAAGTTATCAACCAATGTTTATGTTTTAATTTGATTTAGGCTATTTTTGCCCTTTAATGATTTAAATTTTTTTTTTATATAAAAGCTCAAGAATATGAATGTTTATTCCATAATCCTTTTAATCATGATTGGCGCAATCTTTGACAATTTGATAATATCAATTTTTGTTCTTTATATATTAATTTATTCTATAAAAGAAAGTCTTTTTGTGTTTTTCTAAGTTCTTTAATTTCTTATTTTACGTATATATTATTGCATAGCTTAATGACTTTGTTTTTATAAAAAATTTTCCCCACGTTCGGGTGAATTTGTGTAAAACTAGGGTTTAATGCTTTTTCGGCTCAAAATGTTATTTTTAAATATTTTTTATAAAATTAAATTAGCAATTTATTTAAATGTGGTGCCGATTCTTCATCAACATAGAAATGGTAATTATTCAAACGATTGCATTTATTCATTCCTTAACTTTTATTTCTATTACATATATTTAATTTGGTTTTTTTATATTAATATCTGCAATATTTTTATTTAAAATTCGCCTTTTCAGGCCATCATTAAGAAATTATTTATTTAACGCTGGTGTAATAAAGTATTTTTCTTGTAAGAGATTAAATTCATTTATATATTTTTAATTTTTAATTTTATTTTATTATTTTTTTATATGAATTTGTCACAAGTCACCTTCTTCCTCGTTTTCAAACTTTTCCAAAAATTGATCCATTTTTACTTTTTAAATAATTTTATTCAACTTTTTCAATAAACATTAAATGAATTTTAGTTCTTCTTCCCGCCGTTGGTGACTCTGTGTTTTCAATGAAGTGATTAGATTCTTCTAATAGATTAATTGAATTTGTTTGTGTTTGTTTAGTTGGCTTGGATGGTTATTTTTTAGGAAAATTACTACTTTTATTTGAAGATTTTTGAATATGCATTTGTTTATTCTTTT
Organism: Heterodera schachtii; assembly: GCA_023374025.1. Lineage (NCBI taxonomy): Eukaryota > Metazoa > Nematoda > Chromadorea > Rhabditida > Heteroderidae > Heterodera > Heterodera schachtii. The sequence goes on from SIJG01000011.1 coordinate 2,471,567, forward strand.
ATTTGTCATGTTTATTAAAAATGTCCTAATAGGCCTTATCTGGCTACTGGGTACATTTATACATTTTCAAAAATATAACAATATCCGAATTTTTATAAAAATTATAATGTTTTACATTATTTAAACTATATGACAAAAAAAAAACTATGCACATCACTAACCATATTAGACTATAAACAAACTTATGAGTCAAAAATAATTTGATTAATCAAAAAATAATAATTTATTATTCTTCAACATTTTCTGTAGTTTTTGGGACCCGGACAACCGTCAGTGTACAATTCATCTCGATAAAAAGTTTTTGCTGCCGTTAGGGCTGTTCATTTTTTATTAAGAATAAATATGTTGTACTAAAAAAAAGCGCTTGAGGATAGTAAACATAAATCATGCATTGTTGTAAACGAGAGAGGAATTCATTTATTTAAAGTAATTAATGTTTTTCTATTTTATTTCTTTGTTTAAAACGTTGCTATATAATAAATTAATAATCGAATTCGTTTTTCAGACATTTGAGAAGATGCCTTAAACATTTACCAAATATTAGAGTGGGGAATAAGGCTGGGCGAAGCTCGGCTTAGCACTCGAAGCCGAAGGCGAAGCCCAATTTTTATTCGAAGGCGAAGCACGAAGTTCGAAACTCAAAACCCGAAGTTTTCGAAGCCGAAAGTTTCGCCCAGCCCTAGTGGGGAATAAATTCTGTCATGTGATGAAAAAATTAATTTAAAAATTCACAAAACCCAAATAATAAAGCAATTTTAATGAAACTTTGTCAGCTTATTCTTTTATATTAACCCCAACTTTTGACCAATAATTGATTAGGGTATTGGTATTATCGCTTTGACTTCACACAGTTAAGGTCCCGTGAATTGGCCAACATCTTGGAAAACACACTCACATTTCTGGAGGCACTTCTCAGTCCCAATTAATTTCCAATTTTTGCAAATAGAAGAATTTTATTTCTTATTCATAATGTGTCTTTTTTGTATTTAAGATTTTTATGATTATATCATTGGAATTTTTTTCAAAAATTTTTAAGTTTTTTTCAATTCATTTTTGTGCAAACCGAGGCATGCATATTTTTCGCTATGTTCGTTCTATCAATTTCTTTGTTTCAGTAAGTTTTTGCTGTTAACCCAATGATCATTTTTAAAATTTAAATAACTTTGTTAATAATTGGTTTTGCACTTATCAGGTATATTTTTTTTATTAAAAAGTTTTTGACAACATTTTACATAAATTGGTTTTACTTATTTATGTAAATATTTGTTTTTATTTTAAATAATAATTTTTTTTTATTCGACTAACCATCTTTACGAAGAGATACATAAATCGATAAGGCAAATAAATATTTTTATTATTTTACCAAAGGTTTTCTCGGAGACAGGCAAATTTTATATTTGCATCCATGATGTAAATTATACACAATAAAAAATCTAAAAATTTTCATTTGGTTAGGTATTTTTTGCGGATTCAATTTTATTTTGCATTGTAATAAATTTTTTTAGAATAAATTAATAATAATCTCAAATTCAAATACAATGTTAATATTAAGATTTTGTTTGTCATTTAGGCATTTTTAATAAATATTTTCGCATTTTTTGGGAACTTTTCTTTTAAATTAATTTTTTTTTTCGAGATTTTGGCAAACTTGGAAGTATTGCATTTATTTTTTTAAATGATTGAATTTTATTCATTCTTTATAGATATAGAAAAATATTTTTTAATTTTATTCAATTTTAATTCATCTTTTTTTAATTTGTTTTTTGGTTCAAATATTAATAATTTAAATTTTTAGAATTTAGGCCTGCTTTATGTGCATGTGCGCATTTCTTTGCAATTGTTTAGAGCATTAATATTCATTTTTTTAATGATTTGATGCTTATAACTAAGTAATCATGTTTGTTAATTCATTTAAATTGTTTGAATAATTAATTTATTTTCAAACTTTTGAAAACATTACTTGTTGATTTTTTATATTAATTCCTCTTCTCGAGGATTGCTGTAGAAATTTGGATAGTTTTGAAGATAGCTTTTAAATAAAATCATACATTGATATATTTTAATAGATATTTTTAAAGTAAAATCAATATAATATTTTTTTGTTTGCATTTATTTATTTAACTATTATGTCGGCAAGTAAAAACTCCTTCGTGTTTTCATTAAAACGCTTCATTTTAATGGTGATTTTCGGTATTATTTTTAATAAAATAAGGTGCCGAATACACTAATATTATCAAAATTTGATTATCATATAATAAAATTAATACATTTGGTAATTTATTTTCAAATTATTTGTTTCACATTAATAAAAAAAACTTGTATTTTATAATAATTTAAATTTATTTAAATTGAAATGACTTAATTTCTGACAAACTCAAATAAAAACAATATATGAAATTCTTTAATTAAACAAAAAATTAATTTTAAAAAATTTTTCACAAAAAAAAATAATTTAATTTAAATAAAAAAATTAATTAAATAAACAAACTCTCTTTTAATGAATTAAAAAGATTAAAATAACCCAAAAATAAATAGAAAAATAATGTACACCGCCCGGATCCGAACTCCCCCCCCCCTCCTCAAAATGATGTCTCAGAATCCCCAATCACACAGGGATTCTGAGGTAGTAATGATGTCTAAAGTAAACTGATTGCATATTCGTGATCAGCGTCATAAAATGGACCTAAAGACATATTTTGGAAGATTTTTTTGAAAAAAAATTTCCCACCAAAAATACTGGTCACCCACCCCCTTTGGTCCCGAATCTCAAAATCACTTTTATTTTTATAGCAATTTGTAAGAAAGTGATAAAAAATATGAAATAAAATTTATCTTATAGAGCAAAAAATTGCGGATTTTTGTTGTATTTTACTTTTCCAGAATAGCTTTTCAGAAGGCAGTTACGAATTTTTTTCTGAAAAATCGTAAATTCACAGAAATTCTGGAATAACTTTTTTTTCTTTAGAAGATAGAAATCCCAAATAGATCCCATAAAATTCTCCTTATTTTTCTCTATTTTTAAAGCCTTAATTCACTTAAATTGACCAAACCTTCACTGAGTAATGAATTTTCAAATTTTAACCCAAAATCCTGAGGGCTAATAATTTCCCAAAAAATAAAGAATTTTAAAAAAATTCGAAAATTTCCAAAACGGAAAATAAAGGTTATATTCGTGCTAGCACCATAATTTACTGCAGAAAAATATTTTTCACCCCCCTTTTGGCCCAAAAAAAAATTTTTGAAAAATTCTAGGGGGCCTAGCTCGAAAATTTTTGAAATTTTCACGCCATATAGCACACTTCGATAGAGCTCAGCGCCCGTTTTTTAAATTTGTTTAGCTCTGACGGGCGCTTCGCGCCCGTTTTTTTAAATTTGTTGAGCTCAGACGGGCGCTTCGCGCCCGTTTTTTAAATTTGTTTAGCTCAGACGGGCGCTTCGCGCCCGTTTTTTTAAATTTGTTTAGCTCTGACGGGCGCTTCGCGCCCGTTTTTTAAATTTGTTGAGCTCAAACGTGCGCTTTGCGCCTGTTTCCTATTTTTGTTGTGCTTTTTGGCGATTTTAAGAAGTACAACGGTGATTAGAAGAGGTACAAAAGTGATTAAAAGAGGTACAAACTGTGATTAGAAGAAATACAAAAGTGATTAGAAAGGTACAACCGTGATGAGATGAGGTACAAAATTGATTATTAGAGGTACATCAGTGATTATAAGAGGTACAACGGTGATAAATAGAGACAGGTACAAAAATGCATTAATAATTTTAAAAAATAGTAAAATAATTACTCTTTATATTAATAAAAAAAACTTTGAAGTTTATAATAATTTAAATTTATTTAATTTGAAATGAAATTAATTTCTCATAAACTCAATTTAAAAAATATATGAAATTCTTGGATTAAACAACAAATTTTTCACAAAAAATAATTTAATTTAAATAAAAAAATTAATTTAAAAAAACAAACTCTTTTAAATTAATTAAAAACATGTAAAAATAAGCAAAAAATAAATAGAAAAATAATATACATCGCCCGGCTTCGAACTTTCCCCCCTCCCAAAAAAATGATGACCCAGAATCCCCAATCACACAGGGATTCTGAGGTCTTAACGATGTCAAAAGTAAAATCTGATCACGTATTCGTGATCAGCGTCATAAATTACCCCTAAAGACATGTTTTTGGAACATTTTATGTGAAAAATTTTTTTCACTCAAAAATGCTGGTCACCCCCCTTTGGTCCAGAATCCCAAAATCACTTTTATTTTTATAGCAATTTGCAAAAAAGTGATAAAAAGGTGAAATAAAATTAATATAATAGAGTAAAAAATTGCGGATTTTTGTAGTATTTTAATTTTCCAGAATGACTTTTCAGAACTGAGTTATAAAAAATTTTCTGAAAAATCGAATTTTTCCAGAAATTCTGGAATAACTTTTTTCTTTTTAAAGATAGAAATACCAAATAAATCCCTTAAAATTCTGCTTATTTTTTGCTATTTTTAATGCTTTATTGCATGAAAATCGTCCCACAATGAAATGAGCTATGAATTTTCAAAATAAAACCCAAAATCCTGAGGGCCAAAAAATTTCCAAAAAATAAAGAATTTTTAAAAATTTCCAAAAATTCTGAAACGTGAAACAAAGGTCATATTCGTGCTCAGCACTTCAAAATACCTCAGAAAAAAATTTTTCACCCTCTTTTTCAACCCAAAAAAAATTTTCGAAAATTTCTAGGGGGCCTAGCTCGAAAATTTTTGAAAATTTTCGAACATATAGAGCACCATTCGATAGAGCTTCGAAAGCTCTACAATTTTGTCCTAAGGCGTTTTTTCACTAAAATCAACCCCTGACGAGTTATGGGCCCGGGACTCAAATGTCCCGCTTAGGCCAAAATTTTTTTCTATTTCCGGGAAAAAACCGAAATTTTTCCGAAAAAAATACCAGTCGATAGAGCTCGAAAAACTGCTTCCCAAAAGTGCTCTCCGTTTTTCTGGGAAAAATCGGCAAAAAATCCTAAAATTCAAAAACCCAAAAACCGACTTTTAGGCCTAACTCGAAAAATTTTGAAAATTTTCAAAATTTCAAAATCTGGAAAAATCCAGCTTATTGAACTCTACAATAAGTCTGCTGGCCACCCCCCGCTCAGTTCAATGTCTAATGAGTTATTGGCCCTGTACTGAACCGGACAAAGTTGGTACTGAAAAGTTGCCAATTTCTGCAGCCCTTCCTAATATAGGTAGAAGCCTGGAATTTTTTTTGACTTTTAGACAACACTTCAACTTAAGTTCCTACCAGCAAAGACTTTTTGATTGGGGTTTTAGAAAAAAAGTTATGGGCCCTGAACTGCACAAAAAAACAGGAAATCGGTCCCTGGTACTCAGTTGGACCTCGGATAAAAAAACCTATAGTTTTCCCGGATGCGCCGTGTCGAGCTACCCCTCGGTGCAAAATTTCAGCCCCCCAGCTATTCCCGAACTGCTCAAATTAGTTTTTGAGATGAAACTCCTTGTCAATATAACGTATATATAAATTTTTTAGTAATAATCTCATTCTTTGTCAGTGAAAATTTTCGAAAGCGAAAAAAACTAAAAAAAAAAAATTTCCGAAATTTCGAAAAAATCTCTTTTTAGGGGGTGTATTTTTTTAAATTTCAAAAAATCGATCGTTAGGGGTGTATTTTTCGCTTTTTTTTTTTGCATTTTTATAGTGAAAATTTGCCAAAAATGGTCGAAATATGGACTAAAAACACAAAAATGGAGAAATATGGATTTATTCCCAAAAACCCCCAAAATATGGATTTATATGGACTAAAAACCTTCACCAAATCAAAAAAATTTAATGCAGAAATGCTATTTTTGAGCCCCTTTCTTCATAGCATATGCGCAGAAAAAATATGTTAATCCATATAATTTACAACCCTAGTCATTATGTTAAAATAAGATTAAAACATTCGTTTCAGAAAACATTTTTTTTCAAAATTCATTGGTATTCTCGCTAAAAAAAATTCCTTCAAAAGGTCAATTCTTAGGGGTGTAATAATCGGATTTCAAGGCAAAATCCGATTACGATTATCCGATTCCGTTATGGCCCAAAATCCGATTAATTGCGATTCCGATTACGATTACGATTCCGATTCGGCACATCCCTGGTATAAATCAACTGCTTGTTTTGCATTTCGTCGGTCTATACAATAGCAAGAAATTTTGTGATTTAAATTAATTTTGAAATAATTAATTAATTTCTTTCATTTTTGGCATTTGTCGTTTATTAATATGATTCAATAAAAAAATTTTCGATGTTATCTGCTTTAAACTTTTGACTTTTATTTTTTTAATTTTAATTATTTTCTTAATAATTTAAAACTTCTGGGTATTATTTTTATAGTTTGAAAGCGATTTAATTATTACTAGAAAATTTTTAATGTTTTTATTGCATAATTTTATTATTATAAAAATGAATTAAATTTAAATATTTTATAAAAATGTAATGTCTTTAAATAAAACTTTTGAATTTATATCAATTTATTTCTGCCATTACTTTTCTTATTAAATTTTTAAATTACTTTATGGAAACTGCCATTAATTTTAATTAGTTATTCTTCTATGCTTTACATAAATATAGTTTTCTTAGTTATTTTATTGAAAAATTAATTTTTGTGTATGAAATATTTTAAATAGTTTTTGTATATTAATTTTAATTAGTCGATATATTTTTGTAATCTATTTTTGGTTTTTAAATTGCTATTATCAAATTTTCTATTTTGTTTTAAAAATTAAATAATTAATTCACTATCTGTTATTTATTTTGCTATTTTTTTCTCCTTTATTAACAATAAATTTATAATAAATGTTTCTTTTTTTCATAAAATAAATTCAAATATTTTGTTATTTCCTCCACTAATTACTCCGTAGGAAGCAAAACAATAATAAATATATTTTTAGCATTTTATATATAATTTATCTTTATGAAATTAAAAAAAATAGTTTATTATCAAATATATCGTTTATTTTTGTTAATAGTAAATTAATGCAATTTTTGTGCTAAAAAGTAGAAGTGCGCCGTGACTAAAAAAACCCGTGACTGTGAATTTTTGAATTTTTCAAATAGTAGGTACCAATTTTTTTTTATCAATTTTTTAACTGACTTTTTTCTTAAAAGAGCTAGTTTTGCGACGAATTCAAAATTTCTAGATAAAATAAGCCTTTTTGACCTAAAAATCATTTTATAAAGAATTTTAAGAAATAAGAAAAAACTTGGTATTTCATATACAAAATCAAACTTTCTGGTGAACAGATAAAATTCTGTCAATTTTTATAAAAGTTTATCTTAGATTGTATTGTAAACGAGTTTATTTAGGTATTTTTTCTCTTTTTACTCTTTAATATCTCGCCAATATGAGCTTTTTTCAAAGACATTTATTTACAAATGAATAATCAATTTTTAATTTGGCATATATTATTTTTTCCTTTTAGAAAAAACATTTAATTATTCTTTTTTCATTATTATTGTCAATGAATAAATATTATTTAATGAAATTCTTTTATTAAACTAAAAGATATGCTTAATATTTCTTTTTTCATTCTTTGACACGTTCTTTGCGCTTACTATTTTAGATTTTGTGTTTTTTATGTTTGCTGATGTTTGATCAATATTTAATTCTACACAAAGTTTAATTTTTAAATATTTTTTATTGAAATGTATATCTTTAAAATATATTTATTTATTCAATTGTAATTATTTAAATATTTGATTATTTGATACTCATGCTGCTGTATTAAAAATAATAAATTGTTAAATTTATTTTAATATTTTATTAAAGTTTAAATTTTTTTTTTTAGTTTTTAGTTATTTTTTAGTATTTAGTTTTAGTTTTATGGTTTTGTCAATAAATGTTTTATTAAATCCTTTTTACCTTATATTTAAGGAAATACCTTTGTGTTATTACATTTTTGTTTAAAATTTATTTTATTTTAAATGTATTATGGTTAATTGGTGTATTATATTAATTATTTTTTAAAAACTCGATTCTTGTGAATTTTTTATTCAAAAATATAAGTTTAAAAAACAAAATACTTATTAAATAATAAAAGTTCAATGTTCTATATAAATAATTTTTTTCTTTTTCTACAAGAGACATATTTTATTTAATTACTGATTTTTATTTTTACAAAAATTTTTTATTCTTTGCCCTCACTTTTCTTATTAAATTATGAAAATACTTTTATGGAAATTGTCTTAAATATTAATTATTCACTTTATCATGATGGCTAGAATTTTTTCTGTGGCATTCCAGCTTCGTTAACTTTAAAATTGTTGTATTTACCTTTCTTATATGACTTTTTACAATTTTTAAAAATATATTCAAAATTTTCATTTCTATTTTTCATTATTTTATTATTTGAATTAACTCAACGACTCCGTCTGATGTTCGGATAGCGCATAAATTGATCCATTTAAAATTAGTTTTTTTTACTGTATATAAAAAGCACAAAATTTAGTATTTCTTTCATAATTGTGATTTATACCTCCTCTTACCGTTTGTTTACATAATGATAAAAAGTTTAATTCCATAAAATTCTATTTCCATTTAATTATTGAATTTGATTACCAAATTTTTTTTTTCTTAGTCATATTAATTTATGATTATGAATTTTAGTTTTATTTAATGAGTGGTATTCTTATTTGCAAGTAATAAGTTAAAAATATTAACAAAGTAATTGTTTAATTTAGTTGACTTTTTATTTATAATATTTTAATTTTTTACTCTTGCTTAATTGATCTTTGAATGACGTGAAATAAATAGATGTAATTAGCCAAATTTTTTATAGAATGATTGATTATCCAACTTAATTGAAAATTTAATTTACAACAATTTTCATGAAAAAAGTTTCTCTATAAAATATTAGTTTTAATTTATTGTTTAAATATTTAAATGACATATTTCGACTGAATATTTCAGGTGAGAATGCAATTTTTAATATGAATAAAGGTTTTTATTACCTTTTAAAATTTTTTTTCTATATAAATATTTGTAATATTTATTATATGCGAAGCGTATTTGGTTTGAAGCTTCTAGTTTGAACTTTTTGGTGCCCTTTTTTTGCCTTTTTTTGTGATTTTGGTCCTTTTTTGCCTTTTAGTGCCTTTTTTCATTCCTTTTTCAGTATTTTTTGAAAAAATGGACAATTTTTAAAAATTTTGCAATTTTTCTTATGATATTTCTTACAATTTCCAAAAATTTTCCCAGTGGCACCTATCAGCACCGCCGGACCCACAATATACCTTGGTTTGTGAAATTTTAACAACAAAACAGCCACCAAAAATTGTCATTTTTGAATATTATTATTTTTTTTGCATTTGAATGCCGGCAATTTGCATGCTTTTTACAACATTTATGATGAATTGATCAACATAAATTAATTATTTAAAAAGTACCTTTAAAAACTGATATTTACGGATGGTAATTTTATGTACATAAGACTCAGAAGTTTGTAAATGCTGAGTTTGCTGTTCATTTCGTAGTTGTTAGAACGTCATAAATTCAAAATTTTAATATAAAAATTCGCTAATATATTTATTTTCATTAATTGATAAATTTTTCTAATGGGAAATAATAGATTATAAATTAATTAAAGTTCAAAACTAAGGAAATTAAATTAGATTTCGCCACTAATAGAAGCAAACCATAATGTTGTTTTAATCTTTAAATCTGAATATTTTATTTTTTTAATAGCTAATAATGATAGTTGAAAAACATTCAATTTCATTTTGTTTTTAATATGAATAAAGGTTTTTATTACCTTTTAAAATTTTTTCTATAAAGCGGCACCTATCAGCACCGCCGGACCCACAATATACCTTGGTTTGTGAAATTTTAGCCTTTTTGACGAAATTTTCGTGCCTAAAAGTCCGGGCTCTACTTATAAAAACATAAAAACACATACATATTTTGGCATTTGGCACATAAAAACTTATCGCACAAGTTTCGGGGCACATATTTTGCATTTTATTTATTTTACATGTAAAAATACTTTCATGATTTGCTTATTAAATAAATTTACTTATTTTTATTTATTATAGTTTTATTTTAACTCGATATTTTCAACATTTTGAATTTTAAAAGATATATTTTTAATTATATTATAATATTTTAAAATAATTTTCTTCTATAAATGTCAATATTTTAAGAATTAAATTTAAAAAAATACAATTCTTAAATATTTTATGTATCTTTTAAGGCCTCATGTCATGACCCGACGTCGCTTATGCCTGCTTTTTCCATTGAAGAGCTATTATTAAATAAATTTTAAACTAATTAATGTATATAGCTTTTTAAATATTTTCTTCTATATATTAATTTATTTTTTTCTTGTAAAAAGTAACATTTTTTACTTTTTTCAATAGTATAAATAATTTTTTCTTCTTTTTTAAAATGAATTTATAATATTTTATTATTTCACCGCTAACTCCATAAAGTATAGATCAATTGTGGGGTATTTTTAATTTGTTTATTAATACATTTTAAGTGCATAATTTAAATTTCATTATCGTCACATATTTAAATAGTAAATTCAAATTATATTTTTTTATTAATATTCAATAATCGATTAATTTAAGTGTTAATATTGCTCAAACAGATGAAATTTAAATAATCAAATATTACTTTTATATTCATAAGGTAAGATTTTTTGGGACGTATGTTTTTTTTCATCGGCCACATCGCCATGCGAGCTTCTCATTGCGGAAACCCTACCCAAAAATAAGAATTCGAAAATTGATGATATGTAAAAAAGAAAATAATAAAAGATGAAGAAAAAATATAAACTTTTTTAATAATTATTTGTAATTTAGTAAAGTCTAAGTGCAATTATTTTTGTTTAATTACAATTTAAAAAATATTAATTTACTTTTTTATATTGTTGGAAATTTTTAATTGAAATACGAAATGTTGTAATAAATTATACTTTTATATAACTTTTTATTTTAAAAATACGAAATTGTAATAATAATTTATTTATTTTATTTGATTAATTGTTAAAAAGTTTATTAAGAATCTTTTATCTCTTTTTGCTCTTTAATCTCACGACTCCTTCCGTGAACCGACGCCGATCTTTTTTTGACTCGCTTGTTATTAATATGTACAATGATATTCTAAGATTTATGAATGCAAATTTATTTCAAGTTATGTTCTTATTTGCATTATATGACAAATATAAAAATAATTTAAAAGTTTATAGAAAATTAATTGTAAATATATTTTGCTTTTATAATTTTATCCTCGTTAACTCAAAATATTATTATTCATTAAAATTTAAATATTGATAGCTTAAAACATTTAATTATAATGATGATTGAAAATGTTTATACTTTTTTAGGCTAATTTGTCAATGTCTGAAACATTTAGAATTTAAATTATAATCGCATTAATTTTTATTTACTTTTAACGGAGTTTCAATAATACTATAAATAAATATTTATTCATTCTTCAGTTTTTCCGTTTTATACATTATAAAATTTTTATTTACATGATTTTACTACTATAATATATTGTTTTATAATTATAATTTTGTTTTTAAATATTTAACACAAAAACTAATTAATAATCAATTGACTTATTCTATGATTTATATTTGTTTTATAATTTTCTCATAATAATATTTATTTGAATAAGCATATTAAAAAAAATGATCATAATTAATAATTCTTTTTTTATTTATTTACAAATGCATATTCTGTTAAAAAATTTGCACTCTTTGAATAATTTTAAAAATATAACAATTTTTGAAAGCAATAATTTATTGTTAGCTAATAATTATGTGATAAATAAAAAATATATTCTAATTTTTACTGGAAATTTTGATTGAGTTATAAAATTTCTATTTGGTTTTTAATAACTTTTATTAAAAAGGAAATGTATTTTTAAATTGTATGTTAAAGAAAGAAAAATTATTTTACCTTTCAGTTTAAGATAATGTTTTTTCAATTAACATTTGTCCGCATAAATTATTTGTTAAAAGCGTAATTTTCAGTAAATTTTTTATTTCTAATTAGTTTTATTTGGAATATTATATCAATGATAATTCATTTAATTTCCCATTATATTTTTCGCTTATTGGATTTATTTTTTATAGTAAGAATTTGTTTCAGTAAAAAATATCCTACCATTTTTAATTAAATTTTGCGTTTGATTTTGTTTAAATTGAGTTCACCATTTTTTCATGGACCTTTTCGCACTTTTTCTAACATTCTTTTTTTTTTGTATTTTTTAGGACTTTTTAGGAAAGTTCTGTTAAATTCCAAAAAACCGAATATTCACAATTTTCGTACATAATTGCACAAATTTGTTTAAAGCATCATGATGAATTTTTTTGTTGAATTTTTCAAGAATATATCTTATTTTATTGTGTTTTTAATAAAAATAAGCAATCACCTATTAAAATTTTATATTTTATAATAAAAATGCTTTAGTAATAATTTCTACTCCAAATTAAACTAAGTTCCAGGTAGAAAATTATTTTCATTTAATAATTTAATAATTAGTTATCTGCGCTAAAAATTAACAATAATTTTTTGAGGGCTAATCAATTATTTACTTCATTTTCATTTATTTAAATATTGTAAAAGTGGAAAATATTTTTTTCTTTTTTTGCTCTCTTAATCTCATGGTCTGGAGGGCTACTCTACCCGACTTTTGGGGATTTGCAACTTGGGGACCCGAAATTTGGGGAACTCGACATTTGGGGAACTCGACATTTGGGGACCCGACATTTAGAGATTTTATTAAAACAAAAAAAAATATTTAAAAATTTTTCCAAATTAGACAAATTTACGACTGCTTTAGCCAGAGTTAATTCCATTGCAAGAAAAAATAATAATATTTTCTAAATAACTCTGTTTCCGGACTCACCGTGAGGAGATAGCAGAATTTGAGTTCATACTAACAACAACACAATAGACAAACCACGAGACATTTTTTAAGTACAGTACACCTCTTTACAATTTTTATTTAAAATGCCCTTCCCAAGGGCCAATGGGAACACAAATTCGTTAAGGGCATTCAAAAAGTTCCAGACGGCTTTTCTGTCTATTGCGTACAGAAAAAAATGCCGTCTTTTCTATTTCTTATCTTTCGAGTGACTTTGTGCGGTACTTTAAATTAATGTTTAACAAATTAATTTTTTTATGACTTACTTGCAAAGCAAATTTCAGTCCGGAAACTTAAAAAATATTATTTGGTTTTTTCTTGCAATGGAATTAACTCTGGCTAAAGCAGACGTAATTTGTCGAATTTGGATAAATTTTTAAATTTTTTTTTGTTTTAATAAAATCCCCAAATGTCGAGTTCCCCAAATGTCGTATCTTCAAAAGACGTTCGATCCTCAAATGTCGGGTCCCCAAAAGTCGGGTCCCCAAAAGTCGGGTCCCCAAAAGTCGGGTCCCCAAATGTCGGGTCCCCAAGTTGCAAATCCCCAAAGTCGCACCACGGGTCTGGAGTATGTTTTTGCTATTTTCTTTTCAGTAATAATTAATTTATTTGATTATATTTATTTTTCGTTTTTCTCCATTCATTTTTATAATTATTATTTATTAAAAATTTATTTATGTATTTTTGATTTTAAGTTTTATATTTTGCATTATAAAATATATTTTATAACAATTTTGAACATTCTCTGTATTGTTATTGTGGGTTTTTCATCATTATATTTGATAGTACTAAATAAATTAATAATCATTTATCTATTTAATTTAATTTATTTTCTTCATTGGAATAATTTTTTAAATGCTGCTTTTTTGTTTACCAAATGCTCATTTTGAAAAATATAAGTTAGCCGAAAAACCAAAAAAATTCTTTTAGTCTTATGTTGCTAAATGTTTTTAAAAAGTTCATATTTATTTAGTTTTTATTTAAAAATTTTAGCCTTCGTTAATGAGAAACCGAATTTTTACCTTTTGCAATATCAAAAGATTTACGCATTTTTTTTGTTATAAATGTTTATCATTTTAACATATTATCCATTTGTTTTATTGCATTTTCTCAATTAATAAAAATTTTACATAAAATAATAATAAAATTGTTGTATATTTGCATTATTTGTAAAAGGGTCAAACAAATAAAAAGAAAGCCAAAATTGTGGTTAAATTGAAATTATGGGCAAAAAAATGTATGATATAAAATAAATTTTATTTATTTAAAATTTAGAAAACATTTTTTATCGGTAAAATAATGAAGATTAATCATTTTCTCTCTCAGTTAAAATACAATAATTTTAAATTATTATTTTCGTATGTTTTGTTTAATACAATATTTTTATTTTCATACAAAATATATTTAATTTCCTATTAAAAAATTGATTTCAAAAAACATGAGCACCTTTCTCAGTCATATATAAAGTTTTGATAAGCAAAATTTACTCAACTCTTACAATTTAAAGAATTACAATTTATAATCGATCATAAAATATTCATTTTTTTTCTTTAATTTTTATTTTTTAATTTTTAATTTCATGTTTTTAGGGTTTCGTTTATTATTTATAATATTTATTTTTTTTATTTACATGTTTAAATAAGTTTAAGGTTCATTTTCATTCTTCAGTTTTAATTTTAAAATCATTTTTATTAAAAACCCGCGGTCTTTTGTTTTTTAATTGGAATTATTTTGCATTATTTTCTGTCAAAATTCATTAATATTAGTAAAACAAAAACTGCTTTAATTATAAGTGAAACAAAATATTAAAGGCATCATAAGTAATTAAATAAAATTTTAAATATTTAATAAATTAAAACTTTAAAGCACATTCAAATGATTCGATGTTATGCTATTTCTGTTTAGAAAAACAAAACTTTTAAGCAGATTAAAAAAATGTTGACTGAATTTATTAATGCCTTTAGAATAAACATGCGAATATTTGAAAAAGCAACTCATAAAATAATCGACTTTCCATAAAAATAATTAATTCCGATTCCTAATAAATATAAATTCTGATCAGTATTTTTTTAGTAAAAACAATTATTATAAAAAGCCAAAAATTTTACAGAAATCAGATTAAGGAAGATCAAATTTGCACTTTTGTTTTCTTCCATATTCATTTTTAAACTTTCAAATAATAAAAATAAAAAACGAATAAAATTTATATAAAAAAGAATAAATTATTAATAATTAAATAAAAACTAAAAATTACTATATTAAATGTAAATTGACATTGGGAAAATAAAGCAAATTTAACACAATGAAACTAAATTATTAATACGAGTAAAAATTATTCATCTTGTAAATAAAACGACAACTTAAATTTCACATATGACTCATAATTTTTCACCCTAATGCTCATGAGATATTACCAAAAGAAATATAAAAGATAATCAATCACTAAACATATTTTACAAAATGCAAAAAATATTTAATATTACAATTAATTGTATGCAATAAAATGCTGATTTTTTAATATTCTTATCAAAAAACTGTATTAAGCAATTGGTAAATTCATTCTTGCTTTCTGTCTTTTTTGTATTTTGATTAAAATAAATTTTTATTCTTTTTATAATTCATTCCTTAATTTCATATTGGAATAATAAATTAAGTATATATTTTTTATGAAATATTATTTTGTTTTTTGCTGAATATTTTAACAATTTTTCCAGAATTAATATATGCTTATTAAAATATTAAATAAAATACATATTATTGAAACTTTTTATTTTATATTTTATCCAGTTAATTATTTTAATAAATTTCTACTATCGAAGTTTCTCAAAAAATTAAAATATTCATTTACAAAATAAAATTCAAAGGAGATTAATTTATTTTTTAAATTTTTTAAATTAATTTAGGCGAAAAATTATTTGAGTTTGTAAAAAAATAATTTAAATTTATTTTTGTTATAAAATATTCTACGAATGAGGGCTAATTAAAATTAAATTTTATATTGTCAAAATGTATTATTGAATTTATTGGATTAAAATTTTTATAAAATTTAATTTTTTACATATTTTATTATATTTTGAATATTATCTATCATATTCATATTACTAAAAAATTGGAGTCCTTTTTGTAAATTATTTTATTTTAGCTTAAAAATTAATTTGTTTTATTAATTTAATTTTCGTTTAATTCTTTATGCATTGGTTAAAATTTTTAATTTATTAAATTTTTTTCGCCAAATGGACGTAAAAAAATATCTTCAGTGAGTTCTTCTTATAACATTCAGTATTTTAAACTATTTAATGATGACATATTAAAAAGAAAATAATATTAATTTTGTGCGAGTAATTCGAATATTTTTTTGTTTAACAAGATTTAACAGAATTTCTTTTATTTTCAATATTTATATTACATTTTATTTTGAGACAAATTTTATAAATAAATTTTTCTTTAGGTTTTTCAATTATGAAAATAATCCAATATTGATTAATTTATTCAAAACTAATTAATAAAATTAATGGTGATTATTTAAAATTAAAAAAAAACAATAATCAATTTTTATGTTCTTTTTAATATTGTGATAAATTATTTTAATGTCATCAATTTTATTGGTTCCATAATTTTGATTATTTTAAATTATTTATCATAGAACTTATTTTGCCTTTGAAGAATTTATTATTTTTTAAATTCAAATTAAATAAATTATTTTATTTTTAAATAATGTCTGTTTTTTTATTTTCAGTGTTATATTTTATTTTGTGTTAATTTCACTTATATTATTCCAAAATAAACAATTAAAAATTACTTTTTTTTTTAAATAATTAATATATGACTTTTGTTCAACCAATTTTTGTTATTTTGTTCTTTTTTCTTAATAAATATGATTTTTATCAATTAATGGAAAAAATAACATAGAATTTCCTTCCCGCAAAATTCTCTTCTTTTTAATTTGATTAAGAGGGTTTTTATTAAAACGAATTAACACCTTCAAATTTTTGTAAAATACTGAAAAAATGGTACAAAAAATTTTTATAAGGAAGGTAAAAATATTCTTTCTTTTACAAAATATTTCAATTAAATTTTAATCGAATTAAACAAATATTGTTTTATCAAATTAGTTCATTATGATTTAATAAACAGAAAAGGAACAAATTTATTACAATGTAAATAATAAATGAATTAAATATTTACTTTTAATAAAAAATTTAATGGCAGGAGACGACAGAGCAAATACCTGAAAGGATAAGTTAAACTTATGATTCCAATTCTGGCGGCTAGTTTAATTGCATATAAAAAATAAAGAATAAAATAATTATGATAAATTTTAATTATAAAAATGTAAAAATTTTAGAAAAATTGCAATTATATGTAAAGAATAATAATTTTAAATGAATCTCGTTATCATTGCTTAGATAAGTTTCTGTGTTTTTTGATTTATATGAAATTAGTGGGAACCGCCCACTTCGGCGCCGGCCTTTTCGGCGCCGTTGCTAACAACTTTTCTCATTATCAACCAAATTAAATATTTTGTTATCATTCGAAAGCTCTTGAGATTCTCTATTAGCCTGCAAAATTTCAAAAAAATTAGTTAGTTTACAAAATTTATGGCCAAAAAACCTCAAAAATTGACTTTTTCTTGGCTTTTTCGGCGCAGCCTGCCATAACTTTTGCAGTTTTTAATCATTTATTTCTATTTTGACATATGAATATAGAGCACACATAGAGCTTTCAAATGTTGTCAGATTGTCTAAAGTTAACTGACAAATAAAAAAGTTATAGCATTTAAAAATTTATATCGTTTACTGTGGAAAAAACTGAGCAAACTTGAAAAGAGTGAAAAATAATTATATGAAGTTAAAATTAAAAATAAAATCAAATAAAAGTATAAATAGACTGATGAAGAAAAATATATTTTATTAATTTGATATTTATTTTTTCAATTTTAATAAATAAAAATATTTTATGTAATATAATATATGAAAATATTTATCTGAATGTAATCCGTTTCAACTCAAGCTAAATTGCTTGGGTCAGGGTTTGTTTTGTAAAATTTATAGTAGCCATTTAAACTCTATAATATTTAAAAAATTCGAAGTAATCTGGCTAATAATTTTATTTAATATTAGGTAAAATTTTAATTATTTTTATTCGATATCTAAAAAAATCTTTAGAAGAATGTGTATTTGTATTTAATCAATCAATTTAATAAATTAAAACATATTTATTTTTAAAAATCTGATTAAAATCATAGAAAAAAATTCGAATTGTTGATTTTTGCACTTCTTAGGAATCGTTAAACCACAA
The DNA here is from genome assembly GCA_023374025.1 of Heterodera schachtii. Lineage (NCBI taxonomy): Eukaryota > Metazoa > Nematoda > Chromadorea > Rhabditida > Heteroderidae > Heterodera > Heterodera schachtii. Next base: position 2,489,782 of record SIJG01000011.1, read on the forward strand.
ATGGGATTGCATATTATTTTTTTAGTTTATAACAATATTTATAATCCTTTGTTGTAATTAATAGTCGATAAAAAAATTACATACGAAATACGAAAGATATTATCATTTGAATTTATTTTTATTTTATAAAATATGTAATAAAATATTTTTTATAATGAATTTTTTGACTTATAATCCAATTTTTTTGATACTTTTTAAATTTTTTTTATTTGCAGATATTATTGTTAAAAATTTTTAAATTTAATTAAATAAAATGCTATGTTAAGATTTAATATCATAGATTTTTTAATTTATTCACTAGTATAAAATATGCTAATAAGGTTTTTCAATATTTTAAAGAGAACTTTTGCAGATATATATTGAAATATTTGAAAAGCAAAATTATTTTGCGAAATATTTTTTATCCCAAGCAAATTGCAATTAAATAGTTATACTTTGGGTAAAATTAGATTAAATAATTACGAATTATTTTAAAATTGATCTTTTAGACTGACTCATTCATAATTTTAATTTATTTTTATATGAATTGATTTTTTTATTTTTTAAAAATTTCTTACCAATTGTTTAATGCATTTTTATAATAAAAATGCTTTAATAATAATATCTATCTTCCAAATTAAACACACTTCCAGGTTGAAATTAGTGATATTTGTTAAGTACAATTTTTAATTAATAATTTAACGAACAATACATTTTTAAATGTTTTAGGCACATTTAAAAACTCACAAAATAAAATTTTCACTAATTTAGAATATGGCAGGCAAACAACAAAAATTTAAAAAATAATAATTTGTAAATTAGGAAATGTCACTGTTAATAATTTGATGATAAAGTTTATTGAAAAAGCGCGCCGCAAAAAAGTTGAATAAAAAAGCAAAAATTGGTCCATGTTGTGTATATTTTTTAATTTTGTTGCTTAGAATTTATAAAAAAAAATTATTATAAACTCTTTTAGCTTTAAATATTCAAGATTTGTATTTAATAAATCATTCTTTATCGAAAAAAAAATAAATTAATAAAATCCGTATCCGTATACGGGTCCGCTTTTTTCCTGGATACGGATTTTAATGGAGTAAGGATTTTCCGTATTTTTAGTCCGTAATCCTGATCCTGATCCGTATTTTCTCAAAATGCCAATCTCTTTTTTATTTAAAAAATAAGTACAACTTTTAAACAAACTGATATTGTTTTTGTTAATTGCATAATAATTTTTTCTTTTAATCTCATGTTCTCCATGATTTTCTTTGCTATTCCCATGCTTCTTCATTTTACAATATAAAAATACTTTTTGCTTATTAAAAAATTTACTTATTTTTATTTATATTTTTAATATTTAGTTTTACTTTAACTTGATATTTTCAGAATTTTAAAGGTTATTTTTTAAAGAATATATTATAATTTTTTAAAATAATTTTCCTTTATAAATGTATATAGGTTTTAATATTTAAATTTATTTCAAAAATTTTTTCACTAAATTACATAAATAAATACAATTTTTAAATATTTTATGTATCTTTTAGGGTCTCATGCCCCGACGTCGCTTACGCTTATTTATTAATTAATATCTTTTATTATCCTCTGTTATATTTGTAATATATTTCTTTATTTCTTTTTTTAAATTTTTCTTGATCAACTCCTCATCCATAAAAATAGCATTTTGTCGAGGCGATGTTTCCTGTGTTTTGCCCACATAAAATTATTTTTAAGTTATTAATGATGACGTGAATAAATGCAAATTCAATTTAAATATTTATTATACGATTAATTTGAATATTTTTGTTTGATTAGCAGTTAATATAATTTCTTTTAAGTTAAATTATAATCTTTTGCTTTTTCCATAATAAAAATGAATCCAATATTGATTTTTCAAAACTGATTTAACATTGGATTAATTGATTTAATTTTAATTATTCGTTTAAAATATTTTACAAATTATTCCTTTTCAATTTTTCTAATTTTTCTTCCATAAAAGAATAGAAAGATAAATTTTGTTTTTTAAAACCATTTAAATTAACATTAGAAATTGTAATAAAATGCATATTTTGCCACTAATAAAATTGTACTTGCTTCTTTAAAAATTTATTTTCTTGTAGTGAATTCGCACTTGTTAATAATGTATTTTATAGAAATTTATTTGTTTTTATTTTTTTTTATATGTGAATGTGATTAATTCTACCATAATGTTTTTTAAATTTAATCAATCTTGAACAAAATTTATGGCTGCAAGTACATCAGATACCCTGTTTTCATTCATTTTTGGCCATAAGTTTGTTAAAAATTGAGAAATTTTTCGAAATTGTGCAGGATAATAAAGGAGTGGTAGTGATTGATTTCAACAATTTTTAATTTGGTTGACTTTGACAAAAGTTATCATTTTTCTTTATTTTAGCTTAAAAAATGAGTTTTTATCAACTTTTTTATAAAATATGAATTTTAATATTAATATTTGTATATTTTCTTTACGTATTGATAAATATTTTTTAATTTTCTTAAATTTTCCTCGTCCTTGAATTCTCAGATTCTGTCGCATCAGATCATAATGCGTTTATTTGAAAATAATAATTGATATTTTTATTGCGATAATTAATTATTATTTATTTATAACTTCATTTTATATTTCATAAAGAGCGAAAATATTTATGAGTTAATTATTATATTTGCAAGTAATTATGCAAAAATATTATAGTTCATATTTTTTCTCTATGTAGTAAACGCTGATTTGTTTAAAAAAAGTTTTTATTTTAATTATTAGATATTTTTCTTTAGACTAACTATAGTAAACTTTTTTGTCTACAAGATAAGTTTTATCATAATTTAAGTATAAACTATAGCAAAAATAAATAAATAAATTTTTTAAAAACTTTTTAAGGTCAATCAAAAAAAGCACCCGTAAAATTGATATTTGTAATATATAAATCATTTTTTGCTTAATTTCATTTATTTAAATAATTGTAAAATAAGTTTAATGATCATTTTTATATTTCTTTTTGTAATTTAACTTAAATTTATTTTTTTTTCCCAATGTCAATTTAAATTTCATCTTCATTTAATGTAGTATTTTTAATTTTTATTTTCTCACTATTTTTTATTTTCAAAAATATTTTTTATTAGCAATTTTTAGTTTTTATTTTCTCGTCATATTTTATTTTAAAAAAAAATTATTCGTTTTATTTTTATTATATGAATACATTTTTTAAAGTTTTAAAAATGAATATGGAAGAAAACAGTACAACTTATTAAGTAGACTGAATTATTCACATTTATTTGTTTTTATTATTAAATTTTTCAAATTTCATTTTCAAAGTTATATTTAATTAATTAAATTATAAGATTAAATGTTCTCATGTGATTTGTTTCTTTTAGTAGTATATTATAAAACATATTTTTTTTTTATCGAAGAATAACTTTTTTTGCACATAATATGATAAATTCTCGGTTTTATAAAATAATCTAAAAAAATTTATGAAATTTAGCAAATGTCTTGTAAATTTTAATGAGAGTTTAAATGTATTTTTATTTTTATGTTAATTTTATCTTCTATTTTATTTAAATATAATCCAAAAAATAATAAATTTATGTACAACAGTGAATGTGTTCTTTTTAATTGAATAAATCTTTGTGTTTTTTAATTACATTTTGAATTATAACTTCGAATAAAAGTGATTGTTTTTTAAATTTATTTATGATATTGAAAGTGAGATAATTTATTTAAATTTTTTGATAATCTAGATAATTATGATTAGATGATTGGTTTATTTATAAATATAAAAATTGTATATTTACCATTCTTTTAATAGTCTAACATTTATTTAATGTCTATCTTATGACTCCTTGGAAATGAGCATTTGGAAAAGTTTAAAAAAAATTCATAGAAATTTGATAAATTTTTGTAATTTTCAACAATATTTGGATTAAATTATGGCATTATGTCAATAAAATGCAAATTTAATTGCCCAAAATCTCAAAATTAGTCATTTTTTATCCTCAAAATTAAAAAAAAAAAAAGCGCCGTAAAAAACCTTTTTTATCAACAAAAAAAAGTCTCGCATGGCTTAAAATCGCAATAGGCAGTTTTTGGTGAAAATCTGTTAACAAATTGCATTCAAATTTTCGAAATTTTTCCCCGGCGGCGCCTGTCGGCACCGCCAGACCCCCCCCCCCTTTCCCCGGAAATTTTTGGAAAAAACGCGCCGCAAATTTTTAAAGCAGAAAAAAGTCGCCGCAAATGAGGAAAATGATCAGTGAAAACAAAAAAATGTTGGAAAAAATCCGTTCCGGTGAAAAATACAAGCCATATGAATAAATATTAACCATTTTTCTTTGCATATAATAAAAATATTAAATGTCCTTGGATTTCATGAATTTTCCCCATTATGTCCTTGCAAATCGGCATACCCGTCCATGGAAACCGACTTTGGGCGATACCAGCCCTGAGTAATAATAGTTTTTTAATTTAAATACGAAATGTTGAAATAAATTATGCTTTGCGAAATATGATAATTAATTCAATTTATTGTGTGTTATCTGTACTCTTGTTTATTGTTTTTTATAATTTTAATTAAGATTCTCGATCATCTTGGATTTATTTTTACTAATTAAAAAAATATTAAATTTTATTATTTATAATTATTTTTATTTAATATTTAAATTGATATTGATATTGATTTCCAATAAAATGAACTAATATTTAATTTTATAAACAGTAATACAATTTGAATTTTAATATTTATTATTTAAAAGATGATATATTTAATGCTGTTTATTTTGAAGGTCAATACGAATTCATTTATAACCTTTTTTCTTCATCGCTTTTCCAGGCGATATTTTTTCTTTAGTTGTTTTATTGAACTATTAATTTTTTTTTAAAATAAGTTTCATATAATAATTTTAGTTAATTCATTTATTTGTTATTCATTTGATTTTAAATTAATGTTACAATAATTACTGTTTTTAATTTGAAACCATTAATTCCATATAGTTATTTGTGCTTCTTTTTTTATCTCATATTTTCATACTCCTCCTCTTAATCTCCAGGTGCCTGTGATGCTTACATTTAAATATTTCATGTGTAAAAGCTTTTTTAAATATAAATTTAAATATAATTATCTTAGTTTTTTTTTCATTATTATTGATTTAGTTATTTAATTACCTTTTTGAATCTTAGTTTTATTTTTTCGTGCGAAATTTTATTTTATACTTTGACAAATATTTGTTAGGTTAACGTAACTATTATAAACATAATTCTTTCCTTCCACCGATTCTTTACTTGTTTTAACTGAATATAATTTTTGATATTTGATACGAATTTATTTTAATATATCTTATAGTAAATGTATTTTTCACTTATTACTTTTTTTTGTTTTGATTGATGTTTTATATCAAATATATTTTAAAATTAAAGTTTACCTAATAAAAATTATATTATTTGCTGAATTATAATATAATCAGTTTATCCCTGCCCTCATTTGTTATTATTTTAATACTATAAATTGTTTTAAGATTTTTTTATAATAATTTTAATTTTTATCGGTATTGAGTGTTTCTAAAATTAACTTTCACAAGAAATTCCTATAAATTATCAAAATAGATTAAAAAATGAATATTACGATTTGACCTTTGTGTTTAATGACATTTTCCTGCTTGTTTAAATAATTAAAATTTGCTTTTTAATTTAATTAAAATAAATTTTAGGCTTTATTAACCAAAAACTATCTATATTATTTCAACTATGTTTATTTTATTTTATTTTTTTATACTTTATATAAAAAATAAATAATAAATTTAATAAAAAAAACATTTTACATATTGACTTTTTGATCAATAATTTGTTTGTTTTTATGCCTATTAATCAACTTCTTATTGCCTATATTTATTTATTTTTTTAATATTTTTTTTATTTATTTTTTCATAAATTTCTTTAATAATAAATATTTTATTTTAAATTGTCAAAAATTGACTCAAAATAGTCTATTTATGTGAAAATCTATAAATAAATGACCAACAAATTTTTTTAATTGCAATTTATTCAATTATCGATTCTTTTCAAATATAAAAACAATAAAATAATCGACAAATGAGGGCTAATTTAAAATTAAATTTTATGGTGTCAAAAGGTATTTTTGAATACATTTGATCAAAATTTATTATAAAATTTAGTTTTTTACATATTTTATTATATTTTTAGAAAAAAAAGAAAATTGTTTTTTTCAATTCTATTAAACTTTTTTTAACATTCATATTATTTATTCTTTACGTATGGATTAATAGATTTTAATTTCTTAAATTTTCCTTGACAAATGGTTAAGAATTTTGTTAGAGTTACGGTGATATTGATATATAACATTCAGTATTTTAAACTATTTATTGATAGAGTATTAAAAAGAAATATTAATGTTTTTTTGTGCGAGTAATTTGAATATTTTTTGTTTAACCAAAATTAAAGAACAAATATATTTCTCTTTATTACATATTATTGATTTAAATTTCTAAATAATTGCATAATTAACTTTAATTTTTTTGGTTTCAATTATAAATATTTGCTAATTTTTGATTTAAAAAAGGTAAAATCGTTTTTCGTAAAATATATTGTAAAAGCCCTTTGTAAATTAAAGTTTTAATTTACACCTTCGAATTAATTTTATGTAATTGGTTTAACCATAAAAGTCTAAAAATCTTCATTCAAGAATTTAAACATTACTGAGTTAACAGAATTTCTTTTATGTTCACTATTAATATTACATTTTATTCTGAGACAAATTATATAAATGTTTTTTCTTTAGGTTTTTCCAATTATGAAATGAATCCAATATTGATTAATTTATTCAAAACTAATTAATAAAATTAATTGTGCTTAATTGTTTTTATATGTGCATTTTTATTGATTTTTATATTGATTTCGTGGTCACAAATTTTTCTTCTAGCCAAAACAATTTTTCAATATTTTATACCATTTTGTATTTACATTAAAATTAAAGATATCTCATCCCTAATTATTAATTATTATTATAAAATAAAAAAAATTTAATTCATACATATAAAAATATTAGGTTATAATAATTAATATTTCTTAAATTGTTATAATTTTATTCATATATTTATAAATTAAGCGTAATTTTTATAAATTAAAATTTAAATAAAAGAATAATCAATGTTTTTATGTTCTTTTTAATGTAGTGATAAATTATTTTTCTTGCTGCGAAGCTCACAGTTGCGTCAATAATTTCATTGCTTCCACAATTTTGATTTTTTTTTAAATTTTTTATCATAGAATTTATTTTGGCCTATGAAGAAATTATTATTTTTATATAAAATTAAATAAATTATTTTATTTTTAAATAATGTCTGTTGCTTACAACTTTTTTTAAATTTTTGTTTAGAAAATCAATTTTTCACTAATATTTATAAAAAAAAAATTTGAATTTCTTATTATTATATGAAAATTTTAATATTTAATTATATAAAATTAATTGGATTATCAGTTACTTATCGAATTAATTAATTGTTCCGGTGCTTAGATGGCGTAGGTTCGAATTTATCCCTTGTTTTTAGACTTAGATCATTAAGAGCTTTCGAATGATAAAATTTGTGTGATTTTGACCGTTTTAAAAGCTCAGGTGCCTCCCTTTTCACTCAAATTTTTGAGTTTTAAACCGGTTTAAAAACCGGTTTAAACGCTTTTGCCGCCAGTTTTTTTGACGGTTTAGGCGTTTTCAGCACCTAAGAAAACCTATAAAAGTGTTTTTATGCAATTTTGAGTCTGAGAGACCTATGATGGATTCACAAAACCGAATGGAACCGAGTTAAATTTACATTTTGGATTTTATAATTAAAAACTTTTATGACAATTTTTAAGTAATTTTGGGTGTCATAAATTTATGTATATATTTTAATTTTGTATGAAATTTTTCTAAGTGACAGTCATTTTTTTTATTAATTTTCGTATTTAACAATGCTTATAAATTGATGTAATACAGTAATATTTTAAGATGCTAAATAAATTGGCTTACTTCTGCAAAACATAATTATTATTTTTTCCTAAATTTATTGAATATTTTATTGAGTATTTGAAATAATTGAAAATTTTGCTAAAATTTGTATAAGAAATGATATTGTATAATTTTTATTTTTTAAACATTAATCTTAGTTTGATTTTTCGATTAGTTACTTACAACTTCATAAAATTCTAAATTACATATCTTAGCAAATAAAAAATTATTTCAGTAACACATTTATATTTAATTAATGTACACTTTTTTTCAATTAATTTTGATATTTTTATGGGGATAAATTAATAAATCGTTCTTCTATTATAATATAAAAACCCAAAAAATATAAAATAAAAATAAAAACCAGTTTTTTCATGTAAAAATATTATTAGGACTTAAGAAATTATAATTATGATAAAAAGTAACAATTAATAAAATATAAAAAATAAAATGTTATGAAATCCAAGAAAATAAAGTTTATATATTTATTTAAATTTATAATTTTAAAAATGAATTTTATAAAAAAAAAATGCAATTCTATCATGCACGAAACAAGAGACTAAAATAGGAAATAGTGAAAAAAAATTAATTAATTAATTTAAAATTATTATAAATAAATATTATAATTCCACACAAAAAACTCGAATAGCAAAATAATGTAAAAAAGCACTTTACTTAATTAAGTTGTGAGTTGATAAATAAAAAATTGATATTAAATAAAAAAATAAAATTAATAAAATACTTTGGAAGTGGTTTTAATTAACTGAATAGATAAATTCATAAAAATTAAGCTTTTAATATTTCTTGAAAACAATAACAAATTTTATAGCTGATAGATTTTTAAGTGTTAAAAAATTAAAACCAAATATTTTTTTCAAATTATCATATAAAAAGTATCATTTACTGAACCAATACATAAAAATAAATTCTAATTAACTCTTTTAAAACAAAAATGATGATTTTGAAATAATCAACTCGTTATTTTATGTTATTAATGTTTACCAATTCATTGGTGATGTTTGAATTAAAAAGAAATATAAAACCTTTTCATAATTTATAAATATAAATATATATATTATTTATTAATAATCTACGTCATAAATGAGAAATTTTTGTGGGTTTACTTCAGAAAAAACCAATTATACATATATATTAAGAGCTAGTTATTCTATCTCGTCGAACATTTAATGATATAATTTTTTATGATAAATTGATATTAAAAATATTTCTAATGCTGCATATAATTATCATTGTTAAATTTAATACATTTTTAAATCGCACCTTTTTTCTAAAATGCTTTTAAATTTTAACTTTAATTTCTGTTAGATTTGCTTTTTTATCTTACAAATTAGATTTATAGTATTTTTGATAATTTTCCTCGATCTGGTCAACGACGTACTCCGTTCCCCCGAAAAGACTCCCAGGACAACCAGCAAATTATTGTACTTTTAATTAATTTTTCGCATACGTTTTATTTTTTATTTTTTTGAATTTTAAGAGATTTTCTTATTGTAAATAATATAAAATTATTTATTAATGCAAAAGATTAAATATAGCTTACATTTGAGAAATCTTTGGTAATTATGTCAAATTTCAAAAAATTATTATTTTTTAATGCTTAAAATTTGTTAAAAATATACTAAAACATTTTTTTCTTATTTTATTCATTTTTCAATTTTTTATTTGATTTTCTCACTCAAATAAAATTCTTTTTTATCTTCACTACACTTTATAATTTAAATATTCACAAAAATGTTGTGATTATATATTTAAACAATTATATTAATAAATTAATATTATAAAAATATAATAAAGTTTGCTAATCTTTAAACAGTTTTATTGCAAATTTTTATCATTATTTTTTGTTTGATAGCAATTTTTTTAATCCATTGTAGTAATACTTTTGTTTTATAAAAATGAACCTTTGTAATTATTCTTTCTTTTCTTTTATATTTCTAAATAAGTATATTTTAATATCTTTTATTTCTTTATGCTCTTAATCTCACGATTCGATGCGCGATCTTTGGTCAGTACTGATGATTAAATTTATTTATTTTTAAATCTTATTATTTTAGTATCTTTCATTTACCAATTTATTATATGCTTTTTGTATTTTATTGTACACGTACACTTACTTCATCATTATTTTTTATAGCAATTATTTTTAAATCATTATAATTAATAGTTATAATCGATGGAATCATGAATTATTTGTTATTTAATTTTTCGAAATTTATTTAATAACATTTTAACGGTTGCAATGTTTTCTGTAATTTAATTAATTTTCATGCTTCGTGTACTTGACATGAATTAATTTCGTTTTAGCTCCTCCATATTTTCAGTCATTAAAGCAAAATAATTTAATTTGCTGAATTTATTTTGCTTTTTAAAATATTAAAAATATTATTTAAATTAGTTTTTATTAAATTATTTATTTGATTTTCTATGACTGATACGAAAATAAGTGCTGTTATTTAAATTTTTTAAACTCAATTTTATAGAAATCGAGATGAATGCTCTATCACGAATAGCGTCTCGGGCTGCGATTTTTTAAAAAGAATTGGGTTTTCTTGGTGTTATTAGTTAATCATTTTTATAATTAACCCTTACAAAAAGTGCTTATAATGTATAACTTATTTGTTTGGGTTTTTAAATAAAAAAACCTATATTATTAAAAATTTATATATTTGCACATTTAATATATTTGTTTGTAAATAATATATTTTCTGTAAAATATAAATATAATTTTACTTTATTATTTTATTCACTTATTATTGTTTAAATTTTTATTTTTTATTGCAAGCAGTAAAAATTTTAGTAAATTTTCATACTCGCAGAATGTCAGGGTTATTCTAACCGATTTAAAGACTTTCTTCCATAATAATCCGGTTAATTAAATTTTTTTATAATAATTTATTTTTTTTATATTCATTATTTCAAATTATTTAGATAAAAAGTGAATATTTAATAATATTCTCTAATTTATTTGGATTAATAACATTCTCTAAGGTTTAATATGATTAATAACTTGCATTTGAAATATAAACAAGTAGAAGTTTTATTGAAAGATAAAAATATATTTATTTTGATATAATTAAGAAAATTTACTTTTTTTAAATTAGACCGAAAGTCGTTCATAATAAACATTTAAATTCAAAAAAGAAATGTTTCGTACATTGTAGTTATGTTGATAAATGAAATAAATTTGGTCCGACCAAATAATTAATTTTTCTTTAGTAAAATTAATTGAATAAGCATTTATTAATTTTTTTTAATGTTATTTAATTAATTGTAAAATTAGTTTATTTAGTATTAATCATCTCTTTTAGCTCTTTAATCTCATGGCATAATAACGGACATTCATGTTTTGCTTTTTAATTTTTTCTTATCATTTTTTTATTTTAGTCTCATGTTGCATCCATTGCAAGTTTGAACGATTTGCCGTTTAAAATATAATTAATAAATGTTTTTAATCAAATCTTCAAATTTTAATATTTATTTATTCATCTCAATTCAATTATTTGCATTATATAATAATTTATTTTTTCCGAAAATAAATAAATTTAGTATTTTAATTCATTTAATTCATAAATATGCACTTAATAAAATAATCTTTGTAAACGTGAAGTATGTATGTGCTCGTTTATATTAGATATTTTTAATTTCCAGCATTTATTTGGCATTGTCGGTCCAATTAAGTTCCTGCGGGCTTAAATTTAGTTAATTATTATTATCTTTACTTTTTTTAATTTTTTTAAATTTTTAAAACTTAGTTTCTACAGGGTGACAAATAAGTAATGTCCCACTTATTCATTTGAATAACTTTTTTCAAACCCAATCAAAAATGACAAAAATTTATTCAAAATGTGCACAACTTATTAGGGAATATTGCTACATAACAGTTTTATCCTATTTTTAGTGAATCCTGAGATAGAGACAAAAATGTGCCGTAATTTTTTTGTAGATGGCACGCAACTCCCGGATCAATATTTTGGTAATTTTCCGGAGAAAGGCTTAATGAATATAAACCATTTTTTAATGCGAATTAACTACTGCCCTAGTGACTTGAAAGAACCACATAAGATAATTAATGGGTTATGTTTAAGTGATTAAAAGACCAACTTTTTATCCCGGATAAAACCCAAAAAAATGCACTTGAACCAGTCATAAAATTTCAATCATCCAAATTTCTGGTCTTGAATTCTTTAAAAAGGCCATTCTCTAGCATGAATTAATATTTTAAATTTTGTTATTAAAAATGTGATAATTTATTTTCTGAATTTTTAATTATTTTTCAATTTTATGAGCATATCTTGGTGGAATACGTTCCCATTGAATCGGCCACATCGCCAGGCGTTTATTTGAGCTGTTCATTCAGTGATTAATTAAAATTTGGTTTTTTAACTGTTATAGTATTTATTTATTTATTTAAGCGATAATAAGTATAGTTTAAGATTTATGCAATTAATTACTCAGTATATTCGTTTGGTGTTACTTTTATTAATCAGTTTTTCTCGGCTTTCGTTTTTTGATAATATTACTTTTATTTTTCCTTTTGTAAACCTTTAATAGGATTAATTTTTCAACGAATTTCGTTATGGTTTGTGTGCTTTTATTTTAGGTAAACGATGAAATTCTTGTACTTTTGTATTATTAGTAATAATTATATGTCAATTATCATTAGCATAACGAATGTATGAAATGAAATTCCTTTCATTTCATTTTATAATTTAGTAAATAATAAAAGTAGTCTTGTTATTTTTAATTTAGCATGAAAAAATAATTAATTATATGTAAATTGTTTTAATAAATATATATTTATAAAAAAATAAATAAATTTGATTTTCATATTCAGCCTTTTTTTGTATTTTAATTAATAAACAAAATAAATCCTTGACAATTAAATTCATTAATAATATATTATAAATATTTTTAAATATTACTTAAAAGTCGTCAAAATTAAATTATCAAAATGTTTTAAATTAATTACAATATATCAGATCAGTTTCAGTTTTTCTTTTCAACAAAATATCTTTTTGATTTACATTGTTTCAAAATCTATTTAAATTATTTTTTATTAAATTTTTCTTTGAGTTCTCATTTCATAATATACAAAATAAAACATGCCTGCATTATTCTCTATTCGATTGATTTTAAATATTACAATTATAATTTGAATTATATTTTCTATAAAAAAAATCTTCAAAATAATAATTTTAATGAACTATAAATTAATCTATTATTGAGGGTTGTCTTTTAGATGTAACAGATATGTGCAAATCAATAATTCAAAAATTATTCAATCTTAATTTATTGAAAATACCTGAGTCTTTTAACAATATTTAATATTTTTAAAAATGAAAGAAAAAGTATGAGTTGGAGTTTTATTATTTTGAATAGTTATGATTAAAAAATGATTTTGTTTTTTAATGTTTCGTAAAATTTGAAATATGAGAAACATATTATTTATTAATTCTTTTTTTATATTTCATATTATCATATTTATGCATTTATTTTATTTCTTTCATTTACTTAATTGTATTGATAATATTTAATTTTTTATTTCTTAATTTTATGGATATTTAAGTATCCTATATAAAATAGTAAAGATATTATTGCATAAAGTAATATATGTTTTGTTTCTTTATTATTAATTATATTGGTTTTTCAAAAGAGTATTATTCTTAAAGCATAAAATTTTATATTTTAATTAACTTTTAATTAAATTATTCATTTGTAGTAAAATAAATAATTCTTTATAAATAATAATATTTTGAATACTTTAAAAAATTTTAATTAACTTATATTTTTGAGTGAATAACTTTTTTTTCATTTTTTCTAATCGAACTTTTGAGTTTATTTATAACAACGCAAAGGCAGAATTATATTTTATTATTTATCTAAATATTCACATTGTATTAATTTTTTATTTGTTATATGTTTTTCTCTCCTCTAATTTTTTCTTATTTTAATTCATCTCATGGTCTTAAAATGTTAAGTAATTATTTGTTTTTGATATTAATATTATTGCTTTTTAAATTAATATTTTTCATCGTTGGTTATTGTTAATTTTGCATTAATATTAACAATCAAATTCGTAATAGTTATTTTTTTAAATTAAAATTATATGAAATCAATGAACTATTATTTAAATACAATATCTGGTTCAGTAATAAATAAATAAAGAATGAATTAAATATATTTCGAGAAAATTCTTGTTCACGGCTGGGGTTGTATGTATTTTAGGTTTGGACATTCCTTTAAATAAATTTCTCATGAATATTTAATTTTTTTTTTTTTAATTTTAAAAATTTTATAATTAGCTTTATTATAGTTGAGATTTAAAAATGTTTTTTTGTTAGTGGTAATTTTTCCTATTTTTTTTTTCTAAACATGCAATAATTCTTATAAAATATTTTTCTAAAAAATATTTAAATTTGGTGTTTGTAATTTGAGCAATTGATTTTTCCATTTTTTAAAATTAAATTATTATTTTATTAATTTGTAAAATACTTTAACTATTGATTTCCATTTATATTATTGTTAAAATAAAAAATAAAATTGATGATAACAATGATCTATTATTAATATTTTTGTTAAATTCTCATGTCACTTTGAAGAAATTCCGATGATGCATTGCATGCAAACGATCGTTTTCATTTTAATTAATTTTACATCATTTTACTAAGACTGATTATGATTTGCATATAAATTGTGTCGGTTATTATGACTTTGTATTATTTTTATCTTAATGTTTGTTTTTTATATTTTATTCAACTACCTTAGTTTTCAATTTGAAATTTTTACCAATAAATTTATATTTTGTGTAAAAATTTTGCTTCAATATTGTTAATATTATTTTTTGTCAATTTTTGCAATTATTTAATCACTGAATTCTTTATTCATTCAAAATCATAAAAATGTTTTCTAAGATAAGTTTTACTCATTTATTTAATTAACCAATTTTTGAAGAATTAATATATTAGAAATATTGAATGAAAAGTATGTATTTTATCTCTTTTTTCCTTGGGTTGAACATTAGCTACTCTGAAATATGCTCTTTGCATTAAAAATGTATGTTTTAATAATTTATATTAATTGTATGACTAATTTAATTTTTAAATTTTATTCATTCGAAATATAGGTAATTTTAATTATGTATATTTGTTATTTTAATGAACTAATTTGTAATTTTGTTAGAAATTAAACGACATTATATCAGTGGGTTGAATAAGCTTCTTGGAACAAAAAGCAAATTACAAAAATTTAAATATCAAAATCGACTTATCATTTTTAATTGGATATACGTCATTTTTTCAGGATTTGTTATCATTTTAGCTAAACTTTCGGATTATTTTGAGTCAAAAACCTGTGCAGACATTTTGATTTTGCAAGTTTATAGTCATGATCAGCTGGGCCGCTGTAAGATGCCTGAGTTTAAGCATCTGATCAGTTATGGCAGTTCATCGATTTGATTTTCGAGTCTCTCTAATTACTTTTTATAAATTTTTAATAAATTATTTTTATTATGGAATTTAAGAAGACTAACTTCTTGTCTTATTTTTATCGTGATGAAAGACTACAAAAGTTTAAAAATTTATTGATTTGTTTTTGATTATATTTGACTATTAAAAGCAGCATTAAAAAGAATCAGATATTAATTGGCATAAAAAATGATTTAGAGTTGAAATAATGGAGAAGTATTAAAAGCAAAAAGAGGACAATAATTTATAACATTTATTTTTTATTTGGTAGTAAATTTTTGGTCGTAAATGGAGCTGATTTTCATGAAATTTAAAGGAAATAAAGAAATAAAAAATAATTGTATTTTTATTTAATATTTTTAATTATTTCTTATATGTTATACTGCTTTGGTCACGAGAGATGGGTTACAAATTCTTACTTTTCTTCAGTGACCCGTTTCTTATTTTGAATTACGTTTTATTTACTTTATTTATTTTATTTAAGTTTCTTGAATTTATTTTAAATTTATCTAATAAAATTCTTGTCCTCGATTAATCATGTTAGCAGAAGTTTGTCGAATGGTGCTTGCAATTTTCTTTTTAATTACTGCTAAGTTTAAAATATTAACTAATTATTATGTCGTTTGCTTTATACAATTTCTTGATTTTAATTAGTGCAGAATTTTTATATTCTTTAATTCTTTATTGAAACATTCATTTTTACGAAAATTTTTAACAAATAATTTTTAATTTACACTCATTCTTTTTAACTTTAAAATAAATCTGATTTTTTATTTTTGATGACTTGATATTTGGAAAATTTGATCATTGTGGAAATTATATTCATTAAACAATTAAAAAACTTTAAAATAAAAAAATAATAAATATTTCTTGATATGATTCAATAACTTTAATTGTTCTCTATCAGATTTTGTTTTTTGAAAATTTTTACTCAAGTATAAAAAAAGTTATTATCATAAAATTACAAAAAACCTTAATTCATAATTTTTTGTCCAGAACTTTTTTAAAACTCAATAAAATTTTCTGAAATATTAAAGATAAAAAGAGAATTCTTAGAATTATCGAATATAAATTAATTTTGGCTTAATTGCATTTTAAAGACTTTAAAATTTTAATGTTTATAATTATATATGCATGACCATTGCAAAAAACATAGCATGTTCAATGCTTTATAACTTTTTTTATACTTAAGGAAAAATTTTTAGAAAATAATATTCTGAAAGAGAACAATTAAAGCTTTTGAATACCAAGAAATATTAATTAGGTTGAATTTGAGCCAAGCTATTAATTTATATATATTACTCATTTTTGTCTTCAAATCCATTGGCGGAATTTAAGAAACACACAAGCACCGCTTTTGACTCTTAAGTAGAGTAGAGCGGGACAAGGAATTTTGGGCAAAACCGGGACCGGGACCTTTTCGGGTTGAAAACCCGGGAATTTTGGCTGGGAAAACCGGGAAAAAACCGGGACTGGTCCCGGTCCCGGTCAAAACCGGGACTTCGGTACTCAGTTGTACTCAGTTGTCCGCGTTTTTGTCGCGGTCCCGCTCTACTCTACTCTGAAGTACTAACATTTGGGTGCTAGTGCATTTCGTAAAAACCGTCAAATGCAACACTCATGCGCGTAATATATATTAATTCATAACCTGGCTCAAATTCATCCAAATTAATATTTCATGGTATCATTCAACAGCTTTAATTGATCACTATCATAATATAATTTTATAAAATTTTTTACTTAAGTATGAAAAAGTTATAAAGCATTGAATATGCTATGTTTTTTGCAATGATCATGCATATATAATAGAAATATTTAAATTTCAAAGGCTTTCAAATGCAATTGAACCAAAATTATTTATATATTTAGCCATAAGATTCTCTATTTACCTTTAAAATTTCAGAAAATTTCATAAAACTTCTGCACAAAAAATTCAGACTTAACATTTTCAAATTTTCTGACAATAACTTTTCTCATACATAAGTAAAAAAATTTGTAAAATTATATTCTGATAGAGAGCAATTAAAACTGTTAAATGATACCATGAATTATTAATTTGGATGAATTTGAGCCAAGTTATGAATTTATATATGGTACCCATTTTGTTTTCGAACCCATTGGCGGTTTTACGAAACGCGCATGGGTGGCGTACGAAATGCACCAGCACGTAACATTTGTAAATTTAAAGCAAATTTGGTCATTCCGGTCTCAATTTATTTTATAAATTTTTATGACTAAGTCATGAATTATCTTTAATATACGCAGAGAAGATCATAAATTTAGAATTTTCTCAGAAACGATTTTTTTTTATTTAGAGAGATTTATAAAAAACAAAAAGACATATATTTATTTATTTTACCATTTTTTGGAATGAAAAATAACCCCTAAAAGTAAATTTTTGCAATATTCTCAAAAAATTTTTTTATTTCTTTTTATATTTTCATTATTTAGCTTGGATTTTTGTCTTATTTTAATTATTATTTGTAATTTGTATTGCGGTTTATTAATCCCTTAATATTTTTAACCAAGCAGTATTTATGGTGATAAATTATTTTTTTTTATATGTTAATTTTATAAATATATATTATTTTTAAATAAATATATTATTACCACCGAACAGTTTTTCATATTTATAAATTAAATAAGAAATGTTTTACATACTCGGGAAATTTAATACATTGTTATTTTCACTAATAAATTTACCTTTACTTTATATTTAAATATGAACTTTTTTCACCATACGTTTATTTGCTTTTTTTATTAGTTATTTTAATTTTTTTTTATACTTTAATGGTGTCATTTATTTGTGATTAATTTATTGCTTTTTAATTATGAATTGAGACATTGTTTTATGAAATTGTATGAAACACATCTTACTTCAGATTACAGAGATTTTTTAAATAATCATATGTATCAATTTTATAATTCGGTTATAAAAATATTTTATTAAATCATTTTCTTTTTTATTATTTTTCTTTTAAAAAATGCATAATTTTATACTCGACCCATTCATTGCCAATTGCCAATTAACACTTTTAGTTTTTAAGTATAAAAACTTTCTATATCAAATTTAAATTATGGTAATTTTTTCAGTATTCATTCCCATACATTTTTTTTCATATATTCATTGTTGAATTTATATTCATTTTCCTTATGATTTTTTTTCATTATGATTTTTGATTATAAGCATTTTAATTTCGGATTATTCAATATTTTTTATTAATATATTAATGATTTATTTTATATTAAAAATGTTTCTTTGGTTATAAAGTAAATTTTTAATTTTTCTTGTCATCGTTCATCCCCAACCAACGCTTGTCCATCTGGTTGGTACGTTTACAATTATATATTTTATGTTTTCTTTAAAATGCTTTAGTTTTGTTTTATGTAATTAAATTCACTAAAATAATTAAAAAGATTCTAAATAAATTTTATAGTTTTATTTGTCGTGCTATTATAACAGTGACAATTAAAAGATAATAATATTATATAAAAATAAATATTTTTTCATTAATACAATCATTTTCGATTTTACCATAAATTAATCTAATAGTTTTACATAATATGATTAATACTTATGCTTTTTTGTATAATTATATATTTCTGTTTCTCAAACAAATAAATTATCTTTAAAAAAAGATATTTTTTCATTTTTTATTATCTTTTTTAAATCTAATGATTGTATATTATTAATTAATTATTTTGGGATTTTTTTGCCACTAAAAATCAGATCCCTACTAATGACCTTCCATGAAATTTTGAATAATATTATTTTTATGATGGAATTTAAGGATATGTTTTTTTCATAATTTTATTTTATGTTTATATGAATTGGTTTTTTAATTTCTTATAAATTTATTAAATTCTTTTTTACAATAAAAATGCTTTATTAACTTTTCAAATTAAACACATTTCCATGTTGAAACTAGTATATTTCTTAAGTAGAACTTTCAATTAATAATTTAACAATTAGTTATCTAATAACGCATAATTACAATAAATTTTTAAAGGATTTTAGGCACATTTAAAAATTCACATAATAAAAAGGAAAATTTTCAAAAATTTAGTATTTTGATATTTAACTTTGTCCAAAATTATCCTAATTTAAAAATCTTGATTTCTTTCGATAGCACTAATGTAAGTGTTTTCTATTAACCTACAAAATTTCAAAAAAAATTGTTAAGCTTCAAAAAAGTTACGATTTAAAATGTTAAAAAAACTTGGTTTTTGAGCTTCTAAAGTCATAACTTTTATGAAACTGAATAAAATTTTTAAATTTTGCTGAATAAAAGAAAACACTTAGATCTTTCGAATGATATCAATGTTTTAAAATTTGATTCATATTGGCAATGTTATGAATAATTTTCCTTCAAAAGTTTTAATTTTAATGGTTTTTGACTAATTACTAGGGCTGAGAATTTTAGTGACGAAAATCTCAAAATAGTTAAATAAAATAGTGAGTAAAAAATGCAAAATAGTGAAAAAATAAAAAAGTCCAAATAGTGACGAATATGACATAATTTTAGCCAAAATTGAGCAAAAATAATTCTTTTTTGTTAAGGAATTTTCCAAAAAAGGCCGAAATAGTGAAAAAATAATGACAAAACGCCAAAATATTAAATTTTTACTATTTTAATTACGAAGCGCCAAAATAGTGATTTCTAGTGAATAAGAATTAAGTAAATAAATACATAACATTTTAATTCATGTGCGTCAACCAACATGAAGAATCAAGAATCAAGATACGATGCGATGCGATGAAACATGACAATAAAATAAAAATAAAACAATAAGAGAATACTTAAAATTATTTTATACAAAATTAAATCTAAAAGCGCTTTCATAATATGTTAATATCCTACAGAGAAAAGCGCAGGAAATAAAAAGGAAATATATATTTAAAATAAGATTATTAATCAAAGTTCTTTTCATTAATAAAATGAGTAAAATTAGCTATAAATCGTAATCATAGATTGAAAATTAAAATTTTCAGTGCTATTTAAAACAAAAATTAACATGTTGACAAAAAAATTTTTATAAAATTATATTTGGCATTTTCCGCACATTTTAGTTAATTATTTTGAGATTTTTCTTAACAAAAAATCATGGCCCTAGTTATTTATCATTAACGATTCTCTTAAAAATGAACATCTAATTAACCCAATGGTCGCATAATTAAATAATGAGAAACATGAAGCGGTGATTAGAGAGCGAGAGAGAAAAACGAATCATTAGCATTGCAATTTTTTGGGTTTTAGAGAAAACAAAAACTTATTGATTACTATATTTTTTGAAAACGAAAATTTTTTATAATTATTTTATTTAAAATTTTTAAAATTTTAGGGCTATTACGAATTGTTATTCTATATTTTAATAATTATTAAAATATACATATTTTTTTATAAATTTAAATACCTGCGGAATTTTTAGTTGGTAATTAAAACAATTTACTATTTTATTTCTGATTAACCATGGGAAATTGCTCTAATGAGCTAAATTGTTTGCTCAATGTCGTCTTATCAGATTATGAATCAAGTTTATAATATTATCACTTATTTATTTTAAGTGAAAGTGAAATATTTACAATATTTATAATAATGATTAGCAATAATTTTTTCACATTGTTTAAAAATTTTTAAATTTTTTATTTCATTTAATTACATAATAAGTGATCCATTTTTAAATGTAAATTTTTAAATTAATTAATTATTTTTTAATAAATTTTTGAACATTAATTTTTTTACAAATAGATTAATCATTTATGATCAGTTTAATACAATTTTCTTATGTTTTTGTTTTGTAATTTTATTACATTCATTTGAAATTTTACTCATTATATGCTTTATAAGTCATAATGAAATTTGCGTTATAATGAAATAATAAATGCTGAATTTTATGTTATATTTAGGATTATTCAAAAATAATTTTATTATTATTTTAAACTTTTGTCTTTTAAAACAATGATTCGGCTATTGTAAGAGCAAAAAATTATTTTATTTTTCATAACCAATTTAATCATCTTTTTTATTAATAAATACGGTAATTTTTTGTAAAAAAAACTTTCTTTCAACTGATCAACAACTCTCAATGTATTTTTGCCAGATTTTCAAATGAAATATCAAATCTTGAAGTTAATTGTTAATAGGGTAAATTGGTGCTATGTCGTTATATAAAAACCATCAAAAGGAAATTTTCAAAAAAAAACTGTCCATAACTTTTGTATAAGTAAACCAAATTTAAAATCCTTGGTATTATTCGAAAGCATCTAACATTTATCTATTATCTCACCTAAATTTCAAAAATTTTGGTCAAGTTTGAGCAAAGTTATGGCCAAAAGTACGCAAGGTACCAAGTTTTCACACATTTTTGGCCATAATTTTTAAAACCCAATGAAATTTTTTGAAATTTTGCAAGCTAATAGAGGACATATAGGGCTATCGAAATATAGCAAGCTTTATTAATTTTGTTGGTTCTGAGAAAGTTTTGTTCAGAATTTGTTGTTGATCAAAATTTTTAATGTCTAAAGAAAAATGTCCGTTATAAATTTCTTAGATTTTTTATTTTCTTACTATCATTCGATAGCCTTATGTGTCCTCTATTAGCCTGCAAAATTTCAAAAAATTTCATTAGGTTTTAAAAAAAGTTATGGCCAAAAATGTGTGATTTGGTTGACTTTGACAAAAGTTATGGGTAGTTTTTTGTAGAAAATTTCCATTTGACGGTTTTTTATATAACGCCCTTTTTAATGCTTTTTATATAACGACATAGCACCCGCTTAATTACTTCATTAAATTCTTTTTCGTAAGAAAGAAGAAATTTTCGTTTCTATGACATTTATTTTTTTGTATAAAATTATCTAAAGCAAATTAATTAAAATGTATTGCAAAATGAGGATTTTTCGAAAAAAGGTTTAAGATTTGAAGAAAAAGTTCAACATTTTGCCAAATATACCTAATTTTTCAAAAAATCATGCGTTTTTGTCACTTTTTTATCAAAAGACCACAAAAATCCGCAAATCCTCATTTTCCAAAAAAACCCTCTTTGACCCTCTAAAAGACGGCAAAATGAGGAAAAATCCTCAGATATCGAAGCCCTGTAATAAAGCCTCCTTTTCTGAAAGAAAATTAAACAATTTTAGTTCAAATTTATATTTTTATTTTCCAATATTTTGGTATATTTTAATTGGTTTATTGGCACGAATAAATAACTAAAAATTTTTTTTTCATATGTTTGCCATTTAAGAGACAATTAATTTATTGAATAATTTTTTCCTTCAATAATTTTTTTTGGATATCTATCTTTAACATTATGATTCAAATCCCTATAACATTTGCGCAATATTTTCTCAAGTCAACGAGCCAAATTGTGTTTTTAATGCATAAATTTTTTTATTTTGTTTTATTTTATGAATATCTTTTTTATACTGTGTTTAAATGAAAATATTTTTACGATGGTTTACTATTTAATAATTTTGGTATCATTCTAAAACTTAAAGTTCATACATGTCAGAAGTTTAAAACGATTTCGAAAAAATTTTTAATTTTTAATTTACTCATCAGTTTATAGATTCAAGGGATCAGCTTAGAGAGTAAATGGAGGATGACTTGAGAACTATTTATAAATGCGATTTTTCGAAAGAATCAAAAAATATTTATAAAAATATTAAATATATTATTGAATTACCTATGTATTAAATTTTATTGATGTTGAATTGGAGTTTAGCATTGTCCTTTCAATTAATTTTATTTTCTTTATGTGCATTTTTACTAACAAATAAATAAATAGAATAAATTTTGCTATTTTATAATCATTACCACTTTTATGTCATTCTTTTATTGAAACTTAATTAAGAAATAATAAATCCTTTAATAAATATTTAGTAGAATTTTTGTTAAGGAATAACTTTTAATTATTAATTTTTGCCTGTTTTTCTTCTTTGTTGAACATAATGTATCAAAGATAAAATTTTTTTTACTTCTTTTAGTAATTTTATAAATTATTTTACTCTTAATTATTTTCTTAGTACCTTTTTTAATCTATTAACTCTCTATTTATATTTTTTCATGGTCTCCTACACCAATCTGTTGTTTTCCATTGCACGTTTATAATTAAAATTTTATGCTTCCGTTAATAAATTTTAATTTATTTTTGGGTAAAAATATATCTTTAATATAAAAGGATTAAAAGAAAAACTTCTAGTATTTATGTTTTTTCATATGCGAAATTGAGCTTTTCAATCGAATGCTCGAATACTTTTTTGGTATGAATATACTTAAGCCGGAGTTTTACAGAATATTTGTTGTATACTTTCTGTTTATAAATTTGGTATTTTAAATTTATTTTTGTAATAATTCACTTGAAAAAAACTGAAATTTAAAAG
This sequence comes from Heterodera schachtii, assembly GCA_023374025.1. Lineage (NCBI taxonomy): Eukaryota > Metazoa > Nematoda > Chromadorea > Rhabditida > Heteroderidae > Heterodera > Heterodera schachtii. The sequence goes on from SIJG01000011.1 coordinate 2,513,631, forward strand.
CAAATTTTTTTTAATCCCATCCCTAAGGTGCGCAATAAAAACCACCATCATTTTTGGCCCGCCTAATGGAGCTGAGTCGTTATATAAAAACCATCAAAAAGGGCATTATATAAAAAACCATCAAATGGAATTTTCTTGATTAGCAATAATTTTTTCACATTATATAAAAATTTTTAAGTTTTTAAGTGTTCCATTTTTTAAATTAAATTTTTAAATTTAGTTATTTATTTTTTAATAAATTCTTGAATATTTGTATGTTTTTTTTGACAACGTATGCACCAGGGCTGTTGCAAAGGGAAAAATAAAAAACGAAAGGCGAAAAGCGAAAAAAGCGAAACCAAAATAAAAAGCGAAAGCGAAAAGGCGAAAGCGAAATGCCTAAAAAAGCGAAAAAGCGAAAAGGCGAAATTTTTCCAACAATTAGATGAATTTAAAAGACAAAAAAATTCACCTTTTATTGTGCTTAACTGTTCTGTTTATTTGCTTTTATTTCTTTTTTATCGTAGATTTTTGTATAGAAATTTATAAAACGCATATTTCATTTTTTGAAAACCGAGACTCAAAAAATTTACAATTTTAGCGGTGCGCTTTTCAAAAACATTTTCGGAAACAAGGGATGGGGGCGGCGCCGTCGGGAAATTTTTGAAAATTTGGATGGATCTGTTAACAGATTTGTCCAAAAAATGATAGATTTTTGCAATTTTGAGAGAATTTTTTGTTTAAATAATTACTATTTTTGGGCCCGGCGATGCCGATAGGTAGCGCCAGGCGAATTAAAATTAAAAAAAAATTAAATTAAAAAAGAAACCGTCAAGCGGCATCGAACTCTTGACAGAAAATAATGTCAAGGTTGCTGCACTAACCACTACACCAGACTACAGATAAACAAACAAAAGCAAATTTTACTTTATTTCATAAAAATTTGGTAAAAACTTTGTGTTAATTTTTTGCTTTTTCTCCCACAAAATGCATTTGTTTATTTTAAAAACCCAATCTTTAGGGGTGTACTTTTATTTCGCTTTTCAGCAAAAAAGCGAAAGCGAAAAGGCGAAAGCGAAAGGCCCCAAAAAAGCGAAAAAGCGAAATAGCGAAAGGCGAAAAGCGAAACTTGCAACAGCCCTGGTATGCACATCCTTTTTTAATTCCTAATAAGCGTATTTAATTTTATTGTTTTTTAATAATTTGCTTATTTTTTTCAGTTAAAAAGTCTGTTTATTATTTTAAAAGAGCTTACAAATAGATTAATCATTTATGATCAGTTTAATACAATTTTCTTATGTTTTTGTTTTGTAATTTTATTACATTCATTTGAAATTTTACTCATTATATGCTTTATAAGTCATAATGAAATTTGCGTTATAATGAAATAATAAATGCTGAATTTTATGTTATATTTAGGATTATTCAAAAATAATTTTATTATTATTTTAAACTTTTGTCTTTTAAAACAATGATTCGGCTATTGTAAGAGCAAAAAATTATTTTATTTTTCATAACCAATTTAATCATCTTTTTTATTAATAAATACGGTAATTTTTTGTAAAAAAAACTTTCTTTCAACTGATCAACAACTCTCAAGGATGAGATGTTGTCTTTAATTTTAATGTAAATACAAAATGGTATAAAATATTGAAAAATAGTTTTGGCTACAAGAAAAATCTGTGACCACGAAATCAGTTGATAAAAATCAATTAAAATGCAAATATAAAAACAATTAACCACCATTAATTTTATTAATTAGTTTTGAATAAATTAATCAATATTGGATTAATTTCATAATTGGAAAACCCTAAAGAAAAAACATTTATATAATTTGTCTCAAAATAAAAAGTAATATTAATATTGAACATAAAAGTAATTCTGTTAACTCAGTAATGTTTAAATTCTTGAATGAAGATTTTTAGACTTTTATGGTTAAACCAATTACATAAAATTATTTTGAAGATGTAAATTAAAACTTTAATTTACAAAGGGCTTTTACAATATATTTTACGAAAAACGATTTTACCTTTTTTAAATCAAAAATTAGCAAATATTTATAATTGAAACCAAAAAAATTAAAGTTAATTATGCAATTATTTAGAAAATTTAAATCAATAAAGCGCGTTTAAAAAATATATTTGTTCTGTAATATTGGTTAAACAAAAAATATTCAAATTAATCGCACAAAAAAAAATATTAATATTTCTTTTTAATACATAATCAATAAATAGTTTCAATGCATAAAGAATTATACGAAAATTAATTTAAAATTCATATTTTTATATTTTACTTATTATAAAGTTAAAACAAATTTATTTTTAAGCTAAAAAAATAATTTACAAAAAGGACTCCAATTTTTAGTAATATGAATATGATAATATTCAAAATATAATTAAATATGTAAAAAACTAAATTTTATAATAAATTTTAATCAAATGTATTCAAAAATACATTTTGACACCATAAAATTTAATTTTAAATTAGCCCTCATTTGTCGATTATTTTATTGTTTCTATATTTAAAGTGAATCGACTATTGAATAAATTGAAAATTAAAAATTCTGAAAGTATCAAGTAAAAATATAAACTAAAATCAAATAAAAGTATATAAAAATGAGCATATTATAAGAAAAAATGAAATCATTTTTAATATTGAAAAATGAAGAGCAAAAAATGAACTTGAACAAAAAACATTCAATATGAAATTAAATATTTAATTTTTCAAAATTAGTTTATAAATTATTCTTTACTACAAAGCATTTGAAATCTTTTAAAAAACCTTAATAATTTAAAATTAAAATTATTAGTTTACAAACTTAAAATAATAAACCATTTCAACAAAACATAATTTTTCAATCCACCGATTCTTTACTTGTTTTAACTGAATATAATTTTTAATATTCGATACGAATTTATTATAGTTACGTTAACCTAACAAATATATGTCAAAATATAAAATAAAATAAAGGATATATTTATATTATTTTGAAAACAATTTTCTTACACAGTCAGTGCTTGTTGAAATGGGTAATGAGCTATAATTTAAAAAATAATTATTAATAAGTCATTTACAAATAAAGTTAATAAATTTTAAAAATTCTTAAACAAATAACTCATTGATACAATAATTTTGTATATTTCTAAAATTATGAATAAAAAAATAAAAACAAATCCAGATATTCAACCACGGACCGGGAATTTTTTACAAAAGCTGGCCCGGGATTTTCCGGGACCTGAGAAGCCGGGACCGGGACTTCGAATTTTTTCGGAACCGGGACCGGGATGCAGGACCAACCGGGAATTTTTAAAAATTCAAAAAAATTCAAATTTTAATTTTTTCAGTTATTTCAAACAATTAATCACTTTTTGACTCAAATACTCGAATATTATAGAAATTCAGATTTACTTTTCATCATTTTTTCGGCACGCTTTTTCTAAAAACTTTTGGGAAAGAAAGGGTCCGTTGGTGCAGATAGGCGCCGCCGGGGAAAATTATAAAATTTGAGTGTGATTTGTTAACAGATTTTCTACAAAATGTTGGCTTTTAATAATACTAGGCTCAACAATTAATATGGATTTTCATTTAAAAAATGAAAAAATATGTGTCGATTGAAAAAAATGAAGAATCATATTTTGTCTATAGGAAACCAATGAATATAAAAAGAAAATTAAAAATAATTTAATTTCTGTAGAGGGACTGAACCATGGGAACGAAGAAGGGAAAAGCCAAGAAGACTAGCCACTAGGCCATTTTAACAATTATTAGCGTCACTTTTATAGAATATATTTCATATTTTTTTTAAATTTTTTTCCTTTGGTTCATTAATTTTTCACTCAGACCCCCATTCTTACCAGTGCTTGTTTTTCCCGATTCCCGGTTGCCCTACCGGGACCGTGACCTGTATTATTAAATTAAAATAATAAAAATTGATCATTAGTTTTTACTTCACAAGAAAAAATAAAACTAAGATTCAAAAAGATAATTAATTAACAAAATCAATAATAAAGAAGAAAAAAGTAAGATAATTATATTTAAATTTATATTTAAAAAAGGTTTTACACATGAAATATTTACAGCATTAATATATCATCTTTTAACTAATAAAAATGAAAATTCAAATTGTAAGCTAAATTCAAAAATATTACCGTTTATAAAATTAAATATTAGTTCATTTTTATTGGAAATCAATATCAATTTAATATTAAATAAAAATAATTATAAATAATAAAATTATATATTTTTTTAATTAGTAAAAATGAATCGAAGATGATCGAGAATTTTAAATGAAATTATAAAAAACAATAAACAAGAGTATCTCAATAAATTGAATTAATTATCATATTTTTAAAATAAAATTTCGCAAAGCATAATTTATTTCAACATTTTGTATTTAAATTAAAAATTATTATTAAACTATTATTACTATAAGTGTTAAAATAATTGCTTAAAGTCAAAATTACTGATGCAATTCAAAATTTTCCACTTGGTTCGAAGCTTCTAATTTGACTTTTATTATGAACCTTTAATGCCTTTTTAGGCTTTTTTCCAAAATATCTTTAACAAAAATGTAATAAAAAAGTATTCCGCTAAGAATTGTAAACTTTTAATTACACTCATTAAATTACAATGTATTTAATTGTAAATTTTTAGTCAAAATATTAAATTTTATTTTACAAGCATTATATTAATTCTTTCAAAAATAAATAAGTGTTAAGTAAATTCAAAAATTGCTTTCCCCCCCCCCCTTTTAGCCGTGAGATTAAAGAACAAAAAAGAGATAATTAATACTAATAAACTAATTTTGCAATTAATTAAATAAAATAAAAGAATGAAATAAATAATTATTCAATTAATCATAGTTATAAATAATATTAAATCAAACCATTAAATGTTTCGTTATTTTGTATCTAAATAAAACTATTAAAATTACTAAAGAAAAATTAAATAATTCTATAAAGTAAAGAAATCTAACAGAAAAAAATGCTTTAATGTAAAAAATCGAATATTAAAACACAAAAAGATGAAAAGAAATATTACTTTAAAAGAACCAAATTATAACTTTGTATTATTAATAAAAGAAAAAAACGAATTTAATAAAAAATACAAAATGGTAATTATTTAACAAAATAAAAAGAAACTCATTTGATCTATTTCAAAAATTATAAAAAATAATTTGGATTAAATATTAAATCAACAAATTATAAGCACAATTAAAATAGATTATAAAAAAATTATTTAAGTTTAGGCATTTTATAAATGATAAAATAAGAAGCTTTAAATTCGTGAGATTAAAGTACAAAAAAGATAAAAGAAAATTGAATAAATTTATTTTACATTTAATTAAATAAAAGAATGAAGTAAATAATAATTACCACAATTAAGAATATTTATAAAATAAAAATTTATAATAATTTCATTAAATATTTCGAATCTAAATTAAAAAACTTTATTACTATAAAGTATTAATAATAATTCCTTAAAGTCAAAATTAATGATGCATTCATAATAAATTTTAAAAAATCACATAAAAAAAAATTAATAAAAGTAATCAATCCAAAAATTAATGATTTTAAAAATTTTAATCCAAATACAAATTGAGACGATAAAAATTCGTACAATTTTTTATGGGTGTAGCCATAACTTTTTTAAGTCAACTAAATTTAGTATCATTCAAATTCTCTCCAAGTTTAGAATCGATGATTAATCAGAAACTAAGAGATTAAGCATCTCACAAACAAGTTATAATTTACAAATTGCAAAAAAGTATGCTTTGGTGAATTTTTAATGTTCTTGAAATTATAAATTTTTTGTGAGATGCTTATATAATTATTTTTCTTTTAAAATTTGGGAAAATAATTTGACATCATTAAATTTTCCAATCACAACAGATTCGCAGAAGTGTTAAATGAAGAAGAGAATTAATTATTAAATCAAACCAACTTACAAAAATAAAAAGTATTAATAAAGTGAAAAATTTTTACTTACAAAATCAACAAAGAAACAAGCAATAAATATCATTTTGCAATTAAATCACTCAAAACATTATAAGAAAAAGATTTGTGCCATGAGAATTTAAATCTTAATAGAAAAGACAAATTATTATTATTAATAAAGAAATATCGAAATTTAAAAGGGAAAAACTAAATAAATGTACATTTAGTAATTAACTTAGGTTCATTAAAATTTAAAAAAATCATAATGAATGAATGACATTCTTTTTCATAAATTAAAAAACTCATAAAATATTCAGAAAAAAATTTCAGCTAATGTCAAAAAAATTTGCAAAGAGGCAAAAAATATAAAACATTTAAATAAAATAGCGAAAAATATGTAAATAAAATTAAATATTTAAAAACTAAACAATATTTATTTAAATTGTTCACTAAGTTTAATCAAAAATATGTATGAGAATGAAAAATAATCAATCAAAGGATAAAAACGGAATATTTTTATTTAAAATTAAAAATTTGTAAATGAAAGATACTTTTTTTAATTTTTTCACAGAATTATGTGTGGCTGTTTGAGAGCGGCGCGGGAAATAAAACGAAAATTATTCGGAGTTTTATTTATAACAATTTGAAGCCCTTTCTTTCCTCTTTTTTAAGCATTTTATTTCAGAAAAATTCAGGAGCTAGCTTTTTGAAATTTTACCGCATCCGCTTTATTGACTGTGATCCGATTGAAAATCAATATTTGGATTTGGAGAAAGCAAAAATTTAATTGAAAAACCGCTTGCCACCCAAAATTCAAATTTTTTAATTAAAATTGGCATAATTCGTAAAACAAAGAAAGTTGACATTGTAAAACATTTAATGTTAAAATTTATATTAAAATAAAATCTAATCTTTAAACATTTATGTATCTCGGGAGATAATACAAATTTATTTTTTTTTATTGGATTTAAACTAATTTTAAAACAAATCTTTATTATTTAATGCTTATGAAAGCAATTTTCATTTTCTAAATTATTTTTTAGTTCACATTTCAATAAATTATAAAAAAATTAAAATTATATTTTATATGATTGGAGTTTAAATTAAAACATATATCCAATAATACAAAAATTTATTATTGTATTGAAAATCACTTGTAAAATTCAGAGAATCAACTTAATAAAAAAATAAACCAAATCAAAAAATAGAAATAAACAAAAGAATATTCCAACAAAAAAGGATATTCAATTTAATAAAGATTTGTTTAATAATTAAATGGGAAAAAACATATAAATTTAATATCCAAAATTTTAGGACTTAAATATAATAATTACTTAATAAAAGTTGACAACATGAGTAATGTTTAATAAACGAATGTGTTTTCGTTATATAATACAGATTGAAAAAACAAAACAAATATTATTAGTATTATATATGCTTTGAAAAAAATCAAAATATTATAATAATGTAAAATACAGATAGAATTATTGGCTCTAAAAAGAAAAAAAATCTCAGAAAATTGGTTATTCAATAAATGTAAAAATGTTTTTATGAAAAGCTTTATTTTAAACGATAATTACTCATAAACAAACCGAAAATCATATAATTTATAAGTAAAATGAAAACATCTTTATTGTTTGTAGTTTAGTTTAATACAATAATAAAAAAAGTAAACAAA